>JAQFXM010002293.1:0-25588 GCA_034693345.1 Entomobrya multifasciata
AAACAGACATACATTCATATGAGGACTGATGTCATTTCCCTTCATCAACTTTGTTCCAGTCAAAATACCAATTTAGTAAGGTGTTCGGGACCCTATGCATATATCAAAATACCAAGAAGGAATTTCGGGGAAACGTGTTTCCACTATATTCTAATAACTATTTGATGCTTATCTACATGTACATACTGTACTTGTACACTTGCGCTGTTTTGCTGTTAAGTTTACTTAACATTCACATTATAAGAAGGAAGTTGGAAGTGGATTTTTTCCATGTTGATAAAAATACTAAAACTATAAACAAGCTAGCACATTGAACTGTCGCATACTAGTGGCTGTTCTAAAAGAATCAAATTAGCAATCTATCTAACAAATTAAGGACTCCCATGATATAGTGTACCAGTGTACAGAGGGCAATAAACAGATTAGCTGACAAAATTTCCCCATAATTCCAACGCTTAAGTAAAGTGGGCTGAAATGAAATTTAAGAAAATAAATACAAAATTACCAACAACTTATTTTTTTCAGCTTGATCTATTCTTTTGGATGCATTTTCTTTTATGCTAGTCTTAGTTCAAATGATAGATGTTCTAGTGTCTAGATATCAATACGCCAAAAAAGAGTCAAACGATAATAATTCATGCATGCTTCTTCTTTTCCTAATTATCGATTATTCAGTGCTTACATTAATTATGTCTTCATTTTCAACGAAACATAATAATTATACTTTAATTGTAGGTATTATTAGTTAAAATACCGAAAATAATTATTTTCATTATCATTTTCATTGCTCGTATTTGCGCTGCAGTAATTACGCTATGACATTAAATCAAATGAACTGTGTTGAATAAGGGCTTTATGGAATATCAGCTAGGAATGAAAACTCAACTCGTTTAAAAAAGCATGACATTTGGGCTATCTACCATGCATATGAGTTTGACTAACAATAAGACTCATGACATTACTAGTTGTAGAGCTTTTATAAACATCTTGAAACTTCACAGTAAAACCTTGAACTTCACTTTGTATTGTTTCCAGTTCACAACCTGGAAGCAATACAAAGCGACTTTTCAAATATTACTTAAACGAGTTCATTGATCTTTTTATAAAAACCTACGACACTCATAATTCCCCTTTTAAAACTACCTATCATGCATATAACCATATAGTCAGACTATAACATGACATCAACATTGCCAAATGTCTCTACAGTGTTTTATCAACAGCATATTCAATATTAGACTAAAATATGCTTTCCATGCATTAAAACTGACAACTTGCTCCAGTTTTTAGAGTAATGTTAGCATTGATTGAAGCTTCCCTTTTTCCAGTAGCAAACAAGGCAGATCATGTCATCATACTGTTGAGATGCAGTACCGGGTTTTAAAACAGCACATGATACGTGGAACTTAAGTCTTACCTTTATGTCGTATGTGCAATTATGATACATGTACATATTCTGCATAGTGATAAGTAATTAATACTTGCATCTTGCATCACATCATTACACGTATTCTTTCTGCAAATCGATCGACGTACATTTTTCTTTTGTGACATGTCAGAAGTACTGTTGCATGTGTATATGGTCACAGATAGATTTGAAGAACTTTCTAGATTATTTACATGCATGTATATTACACATGGAACATAATGGAAACTTTCACATGCCAAAAAGAAGAATTCAAAAGCTCAAGCATTTCTTTTCTGAAGGATAGCCTTATAAAATAATCAAAATCCTTGTAAATGTATTTGTATTAACAATTATCTTTGTAGCATTTGTATATGTTATGTATATTCAGGAAAGGTTCACCAGCCTCCCCCGTTAATACGCTTTCTAAACCATGTCATGCCCATTGTTTATTGTGTTTGATTTTTAATGTCTAGATAGGAATGCAATGTCGTATGAAAATTCAACACTGGTGGAAACAACATATCCAATTTTATCCTTTCTGTATTTAATAAAATAATATTAAATTTTAAAGTCAGAGGATTTAGAATCAGAGTGTTGCATCATAGCCTATTGTCATCTCTATCGAATGTCAGTAACCCGCTCAATCCGTAATCAGGTTTCTAGCACATGACGTGAACTCTTTTCGGGTGTTTCGGTTCTACTTCAAACCAATTGTTTGGAGAGATAATAAGCAATTAACAATTGCAACCTCAATAACAAAAGAGGCTATTAGCATTATTGCAGACCAACAGAATAGCTTATTTATAAGCCTTTCCAAAGGTTAGAAAACATTATTTAGCAATATGGCCGCGAAGCGCCCGCGCGAGCCCATTTACGTAACTTTGGGTGAGATAGCGATGTTTAGAACAAAGAGTGTTGATTTAGACAGCGAAGACAAGACGGAAAACGATATTGTAAATCAAACAGCAACGACGCCTGACCAGGAGGAGTCAGATTATACTGAGGGGTCGGAGTATTCGGAGGAGTTTGAAAATATGGACGAATTTGACGATTATGAAGAATTGGCACAGGTAGAGGAGACAACAGTATCTTCAAACACAGATGAATCAACGGAAAAAGACAACGGCCCTGCAAAGCGACTTAAAATTTTGGGAATTGACATCTACTTTACCTACTACTTATTCTACGTCACTGTGGTAAGCTTAATAACTTTACCAAAAGTACACAATAATAGAAAAGTCGAATAGCTCGTAACTGAATGTTATATTTCTTGTTTTTTTTTTAATTTCAGATTCAGTCTTGCATGAAAGCGATTACTAGCGTTTGCATAATGTCGATGCATTTCAATTTTAACATGGATACATGCCAAGGTCTTGATTGTCCCAAACCAATTCCTGTCGAAAAAAGTAAGTGACTAAAATATTATTTAGCCCCAGAAACTATAAAACCACTCCAATTTTCTCAGTTTGACCTGACACCTGATAAATGTCGATTTTTTTTATTAAATGTGAAATATTTTGTCGCTTTCAGGAGCAGCATACTTTCTTCCCTGTCTGGCCGTATTTGGAATAAGTACCTTTCATTTTTGCGTTGGGGTTTGGATGTTTACTAAGCATCGGAATGCGAGGGTAAGTACCACATAAAATACTGGACACTATAAAGATTCGTTTGTTTTAGTTGGTCATGCTTACATCAGAATTTTATCTTTTTTTATTCTAGCTGACAGTTGAAACTCTGAAACTCCCAATGGGCTGGTTTGCTGTGATTACTGCATTGGAGATGGTCGCTCTATATGTCATCTTTGAAATAACGGATGTGACACTACCAGTATTGATTGTGTGTGCCGTTGTAGTCACAACCGAGTTGGTATCTGTGTTACTCTCATTTTGTTATCCGTGCTACAAACCCTTAAAACGAAGAGTGACAGAGGAAATGAATCTTGCTCCTGATAATCCGGTTTAATGTCTTATTTGATGCGGACTGTTAATCTAATTTTATGCATTCCATTAACATTAGGTTATGTTTTTGGCATAAAATTTCAATCCATTTTTGATTACTGTTATCTATGAAAAATTAAACTAACGTTGTTTCTTAATGAATTTTCGTAATTTAAGTGTCTGTTATTTCTGTTTCATTTTAATTAGTTGAGTCTTAAAGACTTCGTGTAAAATTGTTTGTAATCTTTGTTCTTTTAATAAAATTAACTATTTAGCTAGCTTTTCAGGTATCATAACTCCGTGTGATAATGATATATATGAATGTAACTATGTAAATTACTATTAGTTATAGATCATTAAAACTCTATCTGTTTAACTTGGATATCTGAGCAATAAAATTGAAAATCTTTCTTGAGGCTTCAAGTTTGGGCTATGCAAAAATAACGTGTTTTACTTTTGTCCCACACGTGAATTTATCTGGACGCTTGCCATTGTCACATAAGTAAACTATGTAAAAGCATCATAAAAATCACATAAAACGTTATTTCCGCACTCTAATGGATTCAACATTCAAGAAAGCAGATATCAAGTTCCAAGCTGATGCATAGTACGTCATACTTGCATGAAACAGATGAAAAATACATCAATACATTTTTTCTGGATAGTTTGTCAAAAAGGGATTCAAGAAAGAAGCAACATTGAATTGGTAGAAACGGCAGCATTATTTCTCTAGTTTCATAGATGATGATGTGGCGCGACGTGGTCCAAGTCCAGAGTACGATGATCTCTAACCTAATTACATAGGATCGGATTTCAAAATGAGTACGGCGAGGCGACAGTCACATTTCTAATTGTAAAAATACGCAATTTTTTTATGCGCAGAACATTTTTATTGTTGGCATATGCCATGCCAGACATAACATACAAGTAAATTTTATGCTGTGGATATATTTCTCTCGGTGATTTTAACTGCGTATTCATCCAATACCGTATTAATGTGTGCAAGCGTGTGTGTTATTTAGATGTATCTTTGCATGTATATATTTCATTCTGCCAAATTTTATGTTCATGACCTACATAAACCATTCCTCGAAGAAATTCAACGTTGACAAAATTAAGACAACTATTCCACCTTTTTGATATTTTTGGCAAGAGTAGCATACTCGACATCAAATATTGCAAATGTCTGACGATAGATATCGGAAGTATATGGACTGGTAAGTAAAGAGTATGTCTGGCGTTTCGGGTGTTCGACAGGCGATCTATTTTTACTATAATATACGGATGTGCGAAATGGTTTGATGGAAGTCGCCTTAATGACAAGTCTAGATGTCTTCTTTACTACTTGTATGTTGTCTGAGTCTGAATACTTTCTTATTTCAGGTAATCTCCGTACTGAAACAGGAGAAAAAAGGATACGATCTGTGTGCAAATAATTTTGTATACTATTTTTGAAAAACTCAAATTTTGTGCATTAACGTTCTAAAACTAGGAATAATAAGTAGTATTTTTTGATGAATTATTCAACTCAACACCTTGCTTAAAAGTAATTGTAGCTCATTTTCCTTTTTACATCAATGTCATGATAGAATGTATTGGTTAGCTGTTGGTTAACACGCGGGCTAACCTTAAAAATTTATCATGATTGGAATCACTGCCAATTTTTCTTTTATATGCATACCTTTATAATAAGTTCAAGCTTGTGGAAATAAAATTTCAATACAACGTTCGTAACATGAAATATGCTACTCATCAGAACAACTCAACTTGTTAATTTTTAATGTCATTCCTAAGACTCTCAAAATGCCCCAAATTTACCACGCTGAGCTTGGTGCATTTTGTCAAAAACGTCTATATTCCCAGACTTGCGTAGTGGTTGGTAGTATATAATTATAATACCACAATTATGTTCTATCTAAATTACTTGATTGATTTGAATCGTTGTCACGTTTTCAGTACTATATCTGCTGTAGTGCAATCATATGCAATGAAAAGTATTTCCGCAAATATCTATGCAATCAGCAATCATGTCTCCACAACTTATCCCGCAGCTTAGCTGTGGATATTGATTAGTTTGTTTTAATCGTAAAAGCCGAAGTGAAATGGAAATTTTTTATGAGTTGCCATTTGCAATTAATTGGCACTAATGAGCAATATGTATTTAACTTTTATGCATTACATGCACATATTATGCGTATGTAACAATTAGTAAATAACATATATATTTACATATCGAAACACCGACAATTGATAGAATGATAGTGTTTCTATTTTTATCCTACTCATTTCATCAATGCAATGTCAACAAAATTAGAATATGAGCAAAACCGGGTGTTGGCAAGTTGTATTCTTACGCAGTATGCTTAAAAAGATTGATCGACAAACCATAAAAATATCTTGACTATTGTTTGTTAAATACTACAATTTAAAGCGATGTAATCCAATGTTTGGTGCATAAATGATAAGATCTTATCGATCCAAGCGAAACAATTGTAGTTGCAAAGAATGAAGTCGCCACTAATCTCTAGCTGCAATATCTCATAATTATACGTGCTTCATTTTACTACTGGCGGACAAACACCACTATGAGCACGCTAACAGTAAATTAGGAAAAAATCTTGACAAAAAAACGACATTCCAGTAAAGCAGTAAAAGAATGAAGGTTATTTATGTTTGTTTGGGTGTATACCAACTATTGTTCCGTTTGGCCGGTTTTCCATGATACGGAAACTAGGAAAAAGACCTTGATGTGAAAACCACAGCTCTCAAGGTGATTATTTTGCATGTTCAATGTTACTTTTGATATCAAACTACATTTACCGTAAATGTGCCCGAAGAAGCGCTTCACATAACTAAAATGAAATGCATGCTTTCTTTCAAATCCTTTACATTAGCAAATCACAAAATAATGCCGTCAGAAATATATGTGGTACTTACTGATTTCCTCTCGAGTTTTATTCAAAAAACTTGCCATTAATTAGTTGGCAATAAAAGTTTCAATCCGTGAAGCTTCAACCGACAGGAACGTACAAAGGTGACCGATAGATGTGTTATTTAACTATTAAAATTGAAAAGATGATTTGATTGATGATCAAAATTATTTAACTTTCACTTTTTCCTCAAGCTTATAAGACGTTGTAAAACGGCTTAGTATTGAAATTACTCAAGCTAGCAAGCAAGCAGTCACAATAAAATAAAATGTCCTGTCCACAACGAACACCGTTTAAAGTGGAAGACAGGCCAATTCAATGGAAGAACTTTTCAGAAAGCCTGTCGTCTGAAGAAAGTCGCATGATAAGCAACTTACACAATTTGCCTTATTGCGTAACTCGGCACTAAACAATATAATTGAAGTTAATATCTACACAACTTTCTCTCGGCTTAGCAAACAATTTAAAAAATCAACTTTTCGTTCTTTTTACGCACAAATCTTGATGGAATATTTTGTGGAAGAAATCCAACATTTAAAAAAGCCAGCAAACAACAGTATAAAATCTACGTAATAATTTATAATAAAAATATTGGGTTTTGTGCGGAAAATTATTACAAAAATTATCTTATCTACCCAGTCACCCGAACTTGAATTGCACTACTGGCTTGTTTACTGTTTTGTGCTTTTGTGTACTACTCCACTCCACAAGTTTTGATTTTTAGTAAAGAAGGGAGCACTGTTGTGTCTGACTTACTTGTTCCGTACACACTGCTTCCTGCTTGCACCCAACTCGGAAGCTTACTAACTCCGAATTCACTCCCGAATCCGAAATCATGCGTTAGACTTTTGTTATGCCAGTTTCCCCCTGCATTTTATCAAGGACGACGTCATCGTGGTTTTATGTAATGCCGAGGTAGCATAATACATATATTATAGTGTGCAGTGCAACCAATCCAAATATGAAGAGAAGATATATATTTTTTAGGCAATGGCACTGGCAATAAACTCATGAAAATCAACCATCAACGGCAACGGGTCATGTGAGCCATGTAACTGCATCATATGCATACTATAAACTTTCGTATTGTAATAAACGTTACATTTGGTATACCAAAATCTCATGCTTGAATAAATTCTTGTTGCGCAATTAGGAGCACATTACGCGGTGCTTTGAATGAGCCTTAAGCAAATATTTTGTACTTTGAAACGTACGTTGAAACGGGGCTATTATCTAGGAAATTAAGTGCAGTTTAGTCTCCATTCACGTTATCTCCTCTCTTTACGTTTTGCTAAGCACACAGACGGATTGTTTACTCTTGTAGTTTGAGTGAAAGTTAAGAAAGTGAATGACGGGCAGGTGAGTTAACTGAACGCATTTGTTATGCAAGACATTCATGCATACAAAACCATAACATGTGGCTACTACGCCAACGCACAATAACCTTGTGTACAATTTTGGGGTCAGTGAGCTTGTCATTTTTAATATTGGAAGAAAGGCAGACGTGACGCGATTATGTATATTGATAGATAATATTATGCTATGAATTATCACTCGGTTATAGCATGAGCTGTCTCATGTCGCTTTTTTACATCGTGTGTTTATACCTGACAACGTGACAACTTTCACTGCTTGATCATCCATTGACCACGAGAGTATATTTCGATACCATACTGTGATTATCTACATTTACTTTATGAATGAATAATTGCCATTGAATCCATTGAAAAGCGTGAAAATAAAAGTGTAATAACTAGGGATATAAAAGTTTAACACGAACAGCGATATAAAATTTTACTCCATTTTATAATACTTCATAGTCGAAAAAATCATTAAAATATAATATGACATACATCGAAAATGTCAATTCATCGGTATCAAACTACATTATTAATACTAGATTCATTAATACTACACTCCCAAAAAAATACATCCATCAACCATCACTAATACATTCCATACAATACGACATCAGCCAGATTACATTAAAAATCAAAGCATACTTAATTTTAGTCACAATTTACAAACTCCAACGCTTAAACCTTCAGTTTAGATTTCGCATAAGTGCAGTTGGATATAAAGGCTGTTGAGCACCGTCCATTTCCGTTGCAAGGTAATTCTGTTCGACGAGTTGATGATTTTGCCCTCCCACTGAAGCTCCACATTCATTGCATTCTCCAACTTCGGTAGCTCCACCACACTCAGTTACCACGTACACGTGACCATTCTGGCATTTGAACCAACGACCGGAACCTTCACCAAACGCTCGAACAATGTCTACTCGCTCGCTTTCAGTCAGCTGAATCGTACATTGCAGTATGCCATCAAGTTCCTGCAAATATTAACAAGAACCGTTTCAGTTAAAAATTAGCGTACTATTCTTACCAATAAATATGTTTTTAACTTTCTTAACTGTAAATACTCACTTCAAGATGTTCCAGAAAATCCTTCCTCATTCGTTCTGTATACGGCTTGCATGACTTCAGAATTTCCTCTGCTTCTTGAAATACCTTCATTCCTGCCACACTTGACACGAGAAAGCTAGGTCTTCCTTTCTGGTTGTTACACATTCTGGAGTACAATTCAATAGTATGGCCCAAACGCTTTTTCTCTATCCGTACTGCTCTAGTTTCGTTAGGATGTAACGGCCAAATACGAAGACTAATCATATCGAGCATGTATTGTTCCCAATACTCTTTGAAGACAGTATAATATTGGGGCGGAAGTTTGATATAAAATTCAGCAAGAATTTGAGTAACACTGATCCATTCACGGGACGCCCACTTGAGAAATTTGGCATTTTCTAAAGAGATCTGGAAAAAAACATCAAATTAACTTTTGATAATTACCAATACAGAAAAAAACTTTACAAATTGACCATACATATTGCTACAGAAACCTTACCGATTGCAAGTCTTGTTCTGGTTTGGGAGCGGCAAGCAGTGGCCAATCAAGTTCTTCCAAGATGCGATCTTTAAATTCCGACAAAAACTCTGATGCCTGTGTTGCGTCATTATACGCATCAATCTCATTCCTTACGTCAAGCAAAATATTTTCGATTTCTTCAGGTTTGCCAAATATCTTGATGCGGACAGCATTGATCAACTCAAAGTTGGCAGTCATAATGCTGGAATATCGACGAATCCAACTAATTCTAACGCTGCAGATGGGGCATCGTATGGGGAGGATTTGATCTGTTGTGACGCTTATCCAACTTTCCATGGCGTCGCTTTCAATGCAGTGCTTGCAGTCCTTTAAGTAGATGAACCTATCACCAGTTTAAATTTGGAAATTTGAGATTATAATTTGATAATGACGAACTCATACGAACGGTATAATTCATACTGATGTAAAAGTTTTACCTGTCGCCAGATCCTACTTCCTGGTTTCCTGAAAATGACCCCTTCAACAACTCCTCTGGAGAGCAAACCCGGCAGTATGGTGGACAGTCTTCTCCACAAAAGCCCACACATAAATGACCACATGACAAAACTTTCTCACAGGGTTCATAACATACTGCTTTGTCACAAACTTCGGAGCAAAGTTTAGAACATTTGGAGTGCTTACACATGTAAGTGCATGGTTGCTACAATTCAAAATTTACTCATTTTCAATTAAAAGAAATAATGGAAGACTGTAAAATCATAGGGTATTAAAAGGGTAAAGAATCTTACTTTGCAGCTCCGAACACAAGGTACCCCACATTCATATTCACATTTTCCATGATCACAGTTGTTCATGCAGGGATAACGGCAAGGTGGACATACCATTCCACATGGACTGGTGCAGCTGTTAAACAATAAAATAATTGTACTTTTTATAATAATTTGTAGACTTGTATGTTTATAGTGTGTTTCGCTAAATAAGTATAGATTACGTACTTGTGTCCACAAATCAAAACCTTGCCACAAGGCTCTTTGCAACGCACATGCAAACGACCTTGAAAGCAGTCCGCACAATTCCCTCGGCATTTGTGACCGCATTCATTTTCCTTATCAAACCTTGCTTTGCAAGTAGCGCCACAGCATACTGAAAGTTCCTGATTCGTAATTGTATCTGCTTCGTAACAGTACACTAGAATGTGATGGCCACAGTCTGGCCTTACTATAGGATTCATCATGAATTTACAACGGTCCGGCACCTTTTCCTGGCATCTAACGGCAACAGGATGTCCCCTATCACAGCCTGCTGCAACTTTCGTCATCACATACTAAAATCGAATTTTGAAAAATAATACATATGTATATAAATGCGAAATCATAAACTTTAAAGCCACATTGGAACACTTAATATGCTTAAATTACTTCACATCGTCCACAATCATCTGAGCACCTTTTCCTGCACTGGTGACGACAAAATGCATATTGACGTAGACAGGCCTCTCTGCAGACGTACTTGTCAGGCAGCTTCCCTGAACAAATCAATGAATAAAAATGACCACATTCCAGTGGTAAGTCGTATATTTGATCACAAGGTTCACACGGGTCACTGCAAGCGTGCCCTGTCTGACGGCAACTATGTATTCCGCGTGGGCATTTCCTGGCGCATGGCTTTTGACACTTGATAGCTTCGTGTCCGGGATCCTCCAAGTGACATGGTCTTCCACACTGATGTCCACACTTCAGCTTAAATTCACATGTTTTTCGGCACGATAACATTTTTTCGCGAAACTTAGCCTGGTGACAAGTAATTACAACTGAATGTCCACATTTTAAAGTTATTAGACACGGAATTTGACACTCAATTTTACTAACATTCTCCCAACAATGAAACGTATAACCGTGGCCACACTTCATTAAGCCTCCAACAACTTGTTCACATTTGCAACTATCCACATCCTTAGAACAAGCCGTCATAATGAAGTGGCTACATTTGAGTAGTTTCTTCACCATAACCTTGCAAAGATAATCCGGTTGCTAAAGGATGAAACATAAAGAATGAAAAGGAATGACCACGTCGTAATTCATAATTAGAAAGAAGTAGTTATTAATTATACAAGATACCTCATAACAACATATTTGTTTCTCGGATTCACTGAAATGCTCACACGGAAGTTGAACTGTCACTACGACACGACAGTTTCCACAGTCCTCCCAGCAGAACTTCTTGCACTTGTGTCCTAATGGGCATGTCTTTGTGCACTTGTTCCAGCAACGAAACACTTCAGATTTATGATCAGGGTCCATAGGATGACAAACGTTGGAACAATGATGTCCACAATCCATTTTTCCACAAATCTTATCACATCCTCCATTAGGAGCTACATCCAGTAATTCCTCAGCGTTGCAAATTCTTGGGTTAAATAACTGATGTTGCTTGCAAAAAATTTCAAGATGATCCTTCAAAGTACCATCGTCCCTTATCAAAGTCAAAAGTTTTTCCCACGCTGGTACAGCGAACTGGTCTTTTAGCAGCTCACTGCTTCCAATAATAACTACTCCCACTCTGAAAATCAAAATGAGATATCCAATCATAATTTCTTTTCAAAATGACACCAGTACCAAACCAAATACAATTATTTTTCAAAAATAATTACCTAGAAGCCCTGAACGAGTCAATTACAAGTCTGCCCATACGTAGCTGTTGCAGTTGACCACAGCAATTAAGCAACAGCACTACAGTGACATCAGTGCTATCTTCCCTTCTCAACCGCTTGGTCCTTCTTACTTTCACCCCTAACGCATCCTTCATGTCGATGAGATCCTATAATCATTAAATGTAATATCACCATACATGAATTATGGTTTAGTAATGATCTGAATAAGCGCATTGTAATCTCGATCATGTAAACATGTAGCCCTATTTTTAGGACGGTCTTACCTTTTCTATGGGTTGCACATACTCAAAAAAGTTGCTAACCACTTGAATATCATGTGTGCCATTTTGAACGAGGTATCTGCAAATTTCCGTTGTCATTGCTTTTTCTTCCTGTCTAACAACATCAAGAACTAATGGATTCTTCTCAATTCTCTGAAAAAAACGATAATAAAAATTACAGACTTAAGGTTAAAATATGACACAGTGTTTTACAAAAAAACGCATATTCCTTATTTTCAACTAACCGCAGTCTCCGAATGAAAGTTGTCTCGGAAAATTGCCGCGACATTCGTCACTAATCCAGGAATAGCTGGAGATCCATCAAACTTCCTCACGTAGATGTGACAGGTCTCCTCTGAATAGATCTGCTCATGCTCGTCACTATGCTCCTCGTCACCATCACTATCATTGGGGTAGTTGTCATCGGGCCGGCCAACGGCTGGCGGACGCGAGTCCGACGTAATGCGAACACATTCACCTGCCATTTTGATGGCAAGTGGAACCACTTTTTTCTCCAATCACCAATAATTTAAACAGCCAGTTGAGGTAATTGAGGTTGATAAAAAAACGACAAAACAGTTGTCTGAAACTCACAGCTACTATTAAAAAATCCAAATCTTTCAACAAAAATGAGACCTTTATATTCTTTTCGTTGGACCAATTAAAATTACAACTTCATTCCTCCGCTAATACAACTTTTAGCTGAGCTCCAACTTCGATCAAGCTCAAAATGGGTCACTATGACCGAATGCCGAAATCTTCACACACAATTTGGAAAAAAGAAGATAAGTGCCAATGATGTGTTTTCCAACAATACAACGTTATTTATTGGTATTGATGATTGATGAAGAATTCCCTTTGTGTTGTCTTCGAGTTCGAAGAGTTCGTAGACAATGCAGTGCCGCGATTGTGGATGGAGGAACAAAAGTAGGCGTTGGTCTTCTCAACATCTCAACATGCATGGTATGCTTATGATGATGTATGACGTGTATGAAACGTAAAAATGCAAATCGTGAAATAATTTCGCGATCGCTTCATTTGCATATTTTTGGAGTATTTATTCGATTCA
The DNA here is from genome assembly GCA_034693345.1 of Entomobrya multifasciata. Taxonomy (NCBI): domain Eukaryota; kingdom Metazoa; phylum Arthropoda; class Collembola; order Entomobryomorpha; family Entomobryidae; genus Entomobrya; species Entomobrya multifasciata. The sequence goes on from JAQFXM010002293.1 coordinate 13,162, forward strand.
AATGAAGTGTAGTCTGTATTGAGTGACTGGAAAAGACCAAATGCATTTCATTATCAATTATGTCAAGCCGTGAATTACAAAGTAACAAGTAAGGCAGGCAATTTTGCAGTGACGAGTGAGTTTTGATGATAATCGAAGTTTTTCTCTCACAAGCAAATTGGAATGTACTTGAATGCAGCAATCGTAAATCAATTGTTTTTGGTGCTAGTTGGAATGGGGCTGTCCATACATGTCTGACTCTGGTTCATGATTAGCAAGAAAAGCCGATAAGCATCATCCATCATGAATGGCACGGCACCAATGAGTTTTGCACAATTTGATTCTTTTGTGACAAGCAAAGTCAACTCAGGAGTGCGATGTGATTTTTTATGAATGAAAATTTCAATTTAATAAATCCACCAATTAAAATTCGCTTTAAAATTTTATGCAAGTAAAAATGAAACAATGTACAACAGACTGTCACGTCACGGTTGGATCTGCTTTGATGTATGAAGTGTCGATACTTAAAAATAATACCAAATTAACAGTATTATTTGTAATAAATGTCCTTCAATATCGCAAATAATTTCTCCAATAGTACTAATTTATTTTCACGCTCAACAATATTACAAGGCAAATATACATTTGTTTTTGTATATAATCAATTTTACTTATGTAGCATACCTTTAACTTATTTTTATTTATAAAATTTCGTACAATTAATTAGTTTCTGATCTATTCTGGGTAAACATAAATATGTACATTTTTTTATGATACAGTGTTAATTAAGTTGACATTTCGTTTATACATACCTAGCACAACTAAAGATAAGTTCGTCTGTCTGTATGTCTTAGAATTTTAACGCTGAGATTTATTCCTTTGACTCATTGGAATTGGAACATGATTATTTTAAGTATTTAAAAAAATTATACAAAGGCCTGTGCTAGGCTACTTGATAACCTTCTACGCAGTGGTGCAGTAGCCTTATAATTCGGGTTACTTACTTGGCGTACACTCATTTCCCAGCAACGTAACAATTCTAGCACAGTGAAACGTTGTGGAAGGTTGAGTAAACGCGATTTTAAAGTCCTAGAAACCGAATTGAGGAAACCTCCGCTACCTAAAAACACAAATAATAGTTTGTATGAAATTGTGACATTGGTTAAATTAAAATGAATACAATTAGCTTAATTATAAAAATCAACTCACCATACTCAGCACGAAGGTCTACAACGCTTGGACTCTCGTCGGGGTATCCTTGAGGAATATAAACTTTTAAAGGAGGCACTCTTGGTAACTTTGGCTCCATTAAGGAAACATGAACAATTAGATTCAATGCGCTTCTAGGATTCTTTATCACTTTAACCTACAAAGTAATGTTTCATTTAAATGAGAATTTACATGCTTTATTTTTTTCATTTAACAAGTAAAAATAAATTATTGTACCTTAAAACGATTATCAATTATTTTCAGTTCTCGTCTCAACACTCCTGGCATATCTAGACTAAGCTCGTTGTCAGAATATGTTTCCGGGTCTAACTCCGACGAATCAGGGGTAGTTCTACTTAAAAAACGTATTTAAAATGTGCCAATTGCAATAACATTCAAATTGGTTTACAATTTTAAAAAAACAATCATATAATTAGTAATACTTACGCAAAAGGTTGCCCAGCCAATGCTTCCACAGACTGACGAAACGTACGTAAAAATGTATGACTTGAGGAACCATTTTTGATAGACAACAGAACAGCATCTTGAATTTGTTGGAACGGTGATGTCTGGTCTTTTGGTTGTGGCGTCGGCGCAGAAGTAGTAGATGGAGCTAAAACACCGCCGGTATCATGTTGTTGCTGCATTTATACAAGAAAAATGAATAGCATCCAATTAGCCATAAAGGTCAAGTGCAGTAGTAAGACAATTCACGCATGCAATGTCTGTAATAACCACAAATCTCCTTACCATTTTCTTAAGAGCTGCTTCACATTTTAGCAGGATTTCCATAGAGACCCTCTGATTTGGATTTGTGAGGATTTCCAAAAGTTTCTTCATTTTACTTGACTTTTCCATATCTTCGTTTCCAATTTTAGCTATCATGCGTTGTAATAAATCAGTGTACTTTCTCAGCTCCTTGATCTTTTCCATACAAGCTTGGTCCTCCGCATTTCTAGGGCTTGGTGTGGGAGCCATTTGCATAGGCGTGTTAAGATTAGTATTGGGCGATGGTACACTTAGCATGGAATCTGTGAGGAGAAATGGTAAATTATGAAATGAACAATGACAACATAGTTTTAATATTCATTTGTTTCCATTTTTCGCGCTATTTTTTTTTAAAAAAGTACTTACTTGGAAATGGACTATGTCCGCCTGGGCCAGTAGGCCGGTGTATCATACTTTGCGAGCCGGGGGAGTTGACAAATGTGGACTGTGGCTGAGCCATTTGTCTGGAAATAGAAGGTGTCATGAGAAAAGCATGAATTATTTATGTTCAAAAAATTATTTCCAATTTTAGCGATATCTTTTACGTGTACACATTTAACTTACCCTGCAACACTTGGAGAAGGAGATGGCATTCCTTGAGAGGCATTTTGTTGAACAAAAGGTCCAACTGGCCTTTGTTGCATTTGATTCCCTCCAGGTACCCCTGGAAACTGGACATTGTCAACCTAAAATATTATTAATGATGCTTATGACATTAATTCTTTCAAATTAAAGAAAAAATAACCTAAAACCCGAAAAAATGACATAAAACATTGATTATATCATTGGTAGTTGGTACTGCTTGATCGTCAATTAAGCAGTTCACACACAAAAAATATAATAAAAGTCACTATACAAAAGCTGCCACCGTCACACTTTTTACGTTTGAAGGAGATAGTAATAATTAAAAGCAAAGGTTACTAATCACAATTTTGTTTTGTCTTCTATACAATCACGGTAATTACTGGATTGAGTGAGCAGAATTAATCATATATATTTCTATCTAGTGAACAGAAAAGGTGTGGTTGTAAAAAAAGGAATAATGCATGTCACACAACATTGAAAATGAACACAACTGTACAATTAAAGATAATGGAGAACTACTTAAAAAACCAACACGGAAATGCGTGAAATCCAATTGGACACTAATTAACATAAGTATAATGATTGATTATTTGCAGGAGACACAATATACCAAGTTATCCGATGATGATGCATGGTGATAAGATTAAAACATGAGAGTTAGTAGTAGATTTTTGCTACTTTAGTAATAAGAGAGAAAACTACTGAATTAATCAAAAAAGAGTTCAGGTAGAATTTTACAAAGCAAAGCAATATTTTTAAACTATTTAAACCAAGCCAAACTAATTTTGGAACTGTAAAGCTAATATCAAAGAGAATGAGAGTGTCATAATGTCATGCATAAATGCTATAAAATTTTAGTGCCAGAGTTAAAAAAGCTGGTTTAAAAATTAAAAATGGCAAATGGTGAACATACATAGAAGATTAATTTCACTTCAGAGAAAAAGTCTAGGTTCTAGTGCTTCCAAAACTGTTTTGAAAATTACAATGCATAGGAGGATAGTAGCAATAAGCAATAATACCAATTTACTACAATAATAATAATATTACGGTTTTGGGCTCCGTGAAGCAAGATGTATTTAAAAAAGGAAGCAAAACGAAAATTACATATATTAAGAAAAAAGATATAAATTCTTTAGTTGAAAACAAGCAAAATCATACCTGTGGCATATTAGACCCATAATTGTATAACCTATTCATGGAATAATTAGGCCCATGCTCAGGTCGAGGAATTCCCATCGCCTTGATCAATACAAACAAGTCATCATTTCTGTTAATCTCTCTCGCTCTCTTTCAAGTTTCAACTACTCTATAAAACGTATCTAATCTAGATATTTTAAACATTTCTCATTTCATTTCATCGACTACGACTTTTCTGGATTAGATACAAGTCATATTATTTTTAAATAATTAGATTTGACCAAAATTTGCTTTCTGATGATGGACATGACAAATACAAAATTGTTGTTAGAATAAAATAACGGAACATGTTACTGGAAATCATGGTGATTAACGAAATTGCGAAACAGGACTTTGGACAGTAAAAAGGGAACATTTAAAACGTTTTCATTTTTCATTCGATTTAAGGGACATAAAATATTAGTGTCATTCATCAATAAAAAAAAACTTTTCATGATGACCCATTAAGATCAGATAATCCTTTGCCATACAAGATTGGTTAGTACGTTATCGTTATACTTTTGCTTAGAATTGGATGCAAATGTTGAAAAGATTCATATAAATTATATTAGTATTACAAATTAAAGTAGAAGGAAACGCAAGTTTATCATGCCATAAGGAAACAAAAAATATATCATTTGTACATCATACTTTTTATCATTTATCTTTCTGAATGGAATGATAATCTGTCTCCTGCTAATGCTTACGATGCGTGGTCTTTAATTTTGTAATTGGCTAAAAAATTGATACTTAAAAAATCGCTAATACTAAAATCTTCTGCGAGTCCTTTCATTTAAAAAATCATTACGACCAAACTGAAAAAGAATATTTGTAATGTCGCATGAATACATTCTAAAAGATTATAATGATCATCATTAGCTTATCCCAGCCTCTTTATTTTAATTACTCTATCTATTGTAACTGCACAAAAGAAAGAAAAATAGGTATAATTGTATGTAGCTCATCTACACAGTTATGCGTAGTTTAAGCTCTCTACTTGTTAAATGATTAGTAGTCGACATAATAGTAAAATTCCTACATTCTCTCAAAAGACAAAAGTGTCTCCCAAAAATACGACGAACAAAGTAGGTATCAACTGACAAGTTATTCACCGGCAACGAAATAATTTACCTACTTAAAATCACGGCGCAACTACATAATATGACTATGACAATCAGGAGCAATGACTAATTGAGATATATGTATGCACTAAAAAATGCACTATGCATATCATGTTTTTGCTACTCACATTGGGTGGAACCATGGGACGCGTTTGCTGCTTTCTTTGTTGTGCATGCGCCATGGCAGTGAGTTGATTAGAAACATTGCCCTGCGGTGCCATCAAACGGTTTCCAACCATTTGTGGATTGGGGATTCCTCTAACTTGCATCACTGAGAAAACATAATTAGGTTAAAATGATCCTTGTCATATTTTTTCAGAGTTGGCAAAATTAAGCGTGTGAGTCAATAGGATGTGATTTTTTTTACTTTGTTTCGTACTTTGCTGCTGTTGAGCGCTACCAGGCTGCTGCTGTTGAGGAGGACCTGACATCATGCCTTGCTGCTGTTGAGATTGTTGCTGTTGCTGCTGAGCTCCTCCTTGCATCATGGCTTGCTGCTGTTGCTGGGATCCCGGCATAACGCCTTGTTGAGCTTGTGACGTTGCTTGCATCATTGACTGCTGTTGAGAAGCATTTCCCTGCATCATCATTTGGGACTGACCTCCACTCATCATAGATTGCTGTTGCTGATTCCCTTGCATCATGACCTGGGCTTGATTTCCCTGCATCATTATCTGTTGCGAATTCCCCTGCATTAGGGACTGCTGCATTTGCTGAACATTTTGCATTTGCGGATTGCCCATTTGAGAGTTTTGCATGTGCTGCATTTGAGAGACCTGGATTTGACCTTGATTCATCCCCAAAGTTATTTGATTTTGTCCCATCATCTGACCCTGCTGTTGTTGAGACATTTGATGTTGTTGGGATTGTTGATTTTGTTGTTGTTGGGATAAGCCTCCAATGATTTGACCAGGACCTTGATTCATGCCTGGTTGCATTTGCAGTTGTGATTGTTGCATTTGATGGACCATGCCTTGTTGATTCATTACGTTTACGCCCATTTGATTCATTTGCTGCATGGGGTTCATTTGATTCATCATACCCATGTTACCCTGGCCACCAACCATGGGACCCATTTGATTGACTGAACCTTTTTAATTTAAAGTATAATATGCTTTGTTACTCATCTAATTTCTTCATATGAAAACAAAAAGCTTTTTCGTTGCTTGTTATTTTTCCTTTGTTAAAGAAGCGTAATAGAAAGCTGATAAGAAAGTGAGATTACCTGGTGGTTGATTAGGCTGTCCCATTACTCCTGGACCAACTCCATGCTTTTTCGAGCCCTTATCCTTAATATGCATTATAATCCGTGTCACAAGGCCCATGTATTCCTCCTAGAACAAACATCAATTCAGTTATGTTAGTTCATGTGTTAATAAAAATTGAATTTTTCTTCCAAATTTAGCAGTTTTGACCAAATGTGATATAATTTTGTATCAAATTAACCTTATGCATCAATGCATCGTCATGGGTTCGCTTAATCAAGGCACTACGCAAAATGCTATCCATGATTTCCTTTTTGAGTGTTATGCCGGCGCACTATTACTTTACCAACAAAATCCTCTGCCAAATTGTAAATTTAAAGTACACTTACTACGAAAGTCTACGACTCAAGTTTCTCTTTTCGTTTCTCGTTTTTTTAAGTGTTTACGATTCAAAATGCTATGCTCAACTGGCAAATATTATAAACTACCAACTTCCTAAAAACCTGGGATAAATACATGCATATGACTGAGGATGTAATTATTATTTAAATGTTTTTTTGTGTTTTTGTACACAGTTGGAGATTAAGAAAGAACAACAACCTCGTAGTAACCTAATTCATAATGCACATATGCACAACAGATAAAAAAATGACTTTTGTCGTATCTTCTTTTTTTGCATTAACTTGGATTTCACTAACAACTGCGATGACTGGGTTCAGCTTACTGCACGGAACTGCGAAAAAACAGAGTACCTTGCGTTGCAAATATGCACTTTAGTGACAACAAGTAGCGTTGTTTTCTTCGTGTTACTTGTGTACGTTTACTGCGATTTTTGTCGTGCAAAATAAAAAAAATGATCTAGCTGTTGCTATTCTGCTATTGACTGTTCTTTCTTTTAGGATGACTGACGCTCTTCTGACATTATCGCAGTCTTGAATTTCTTCCTTTCCCGATCTTCGTAAGAAAAATCATTTGCCTTTTTTGAACAAGCTTTACATGAGTCAACCAGCGTTTGCTAATGCGTATTTCCGTAAACTTTTGAGTTCAATATTTTCTTTGAGATTTTTTATGCTTTCACAGTTTTATGGGTAGACTAATTTTGTAAAGCGAAAATATCAATGGAAATGCTCATCTGTATAAAATACACATCAAAGTTTATTTGTTGAAAGTTTGTACATAGCCAATAGTAAAATCTGGATGTGAAGCCATAAAAATAGCATGATTTCTTTTTTATTGCTTATTGAAATTTGTCATTTACTTAATCATGAATGAGGTTGACGGTTACGAAATACGTGAATTTATACAATAAGTTTGACTCCTTGATAATTTTGCGTGTATTGTGCATTGCCGTTTTATTTTAAGGCAGGTGGGATTCCAACGATTTCTACTATAAATGCCTTGAAAGTTTTAGCTACCTAACTTTAAGTAAATCTTTTGTGTAAATAAAATAGCATTGAAATTGAAACTGCTATACATACGTACCCTTTGTATGGTTGCTAATGAGCTATGATTTTTATTTTGAGGAGGAATAATCCCAGTTTTATGGATAATTTTATTGCTTGTTTAGTGAATGAACCCATGAACAAATCCATACCCTCTTTATGAACATTTTCTTGTTGAAATATTATACTTAAATATCTTCACCCATTCTTTACATAATAATCATAATAACCTAAAGCCAAGTTCATAAGCAAATATAATTTTTTTTCATATATTTTACACATAAAAAAGCTGCACTGATATACGATAAGTATACAGCTATTTAGATTTTTGTCACCTAAAATTAAACGTTGTTACTATACTTCGTTGAAACACTTGCCTCTTCTGAGATAAGTACGTAAAATAAGATCATTGACACATATAATAAAAACATATGTACTTCCATTCCTTTTTTATTTGTTTAATTCTAGCCAGTAAACATTTTCTTCATACTTTTTCACTAAGGTAAGATTGTGCAACATAAAAATGACTACGACTTACTTTATGTCTTGACTTATTGAAAAGTTGGTTTTCCAGATCACTCGCATTCATAGAAGCTCCACACTGTTGTATCGCCTCCTCTCTGAAAAATCATTAAATGAAATTTGAGATGTTATTGTTAAAAGTCATTGTATTCCGTGGATTTCCATTTTAAATGTGTGTGTACATTTTTACTACATATGTAGGTACTTGCATAATAAAATATACTGAAAGGAAATATCATCTCATTTTTTATAAACTTACATTTTTGAGATCATATTTTGCCGAAATGTCGGCGTTCTCCATTCATCCATCATTTGCATGGTTAAGCCTGCTGTTTTAATGTCGTCACGACGTGTTCCAGTAAATGAACCGATAAAATTATTTATTCTGCTCTGCTTGATGATTCCGATTTGTCATTCAGAAATATGATGGAAATGAAATAAAGCTCAAACTCATACTTTAATTTGTACTTTCATTTAACTTGTATCAAATAACCCGTAAAAGTCACTATCATCACAATACGTCAACTCTACATAGAAATAACGCTCACAGATTTACAATTGCAATTGCAACTCAAGATTTGCACATTTACTTACACTTGTCACTTTGCAACACAATCAGTCAGACAAGACAAAAGAATGCTTGTGCAATACACAATTGCATACAGATAAATACGGAAGCAGTTTGATTTACTGCTGTGTGCACTGCACACTCCAAAATGAAAAATCGATGCACAAAGCGTTTATAACAAATACGTCTTAAAGACTAATTACACTAATGTGCTAAAGGCTAACTTTAAGTATCCACTGACAATTAATATGCAATAAAAATCCTCAAATTATCGACGAGCCCTACAAGTTTATACTCCACTGGAGACACTGGTTGCTTTCCAACTAGTTAAAAATGTTGTTGTTGTGCAAAAATTATTGAATCCTGTGCAGATGTAAAACACAAAAAGCCATTCTATTGAGGTACTATCATAATCCTTCTGCACTGGACGCACTTAATACTTCTTCTACATGGTAAACATATTATTTTGAAACAGATGCGCCCGTCATCCACATCCCCATCAACCATACATTCCGGTGTTGGATTTACGTTAAACTTTTGCTAAAATCCTTCTTGTATAGTTGTATATATGAGAAAACATGAAAATAACGTATAAAGCAATATAAGTATAATATGAGAGCATTGGGTGAAACATAAAATCCCACACAGACAGATCCAAACCAAAGTTACAACTTAGTTTATAGAACAAACTGATGTACAGAGCAGAATGTATACATAGTTGTTTAAGTTACTTACCAAGTCCAAAATGACATGTACTTTTGGTCTGCTCTGTATACAATGTAGAATGTAAGGTTAGCTTTCTACCTTTTTTCCATCTTTATCATCTTCATCAACACTGTTATGGGTTATGCGTACGCATCACATTATGTTGCCTTTCGCTAAAAACCATATAAACTGTTATGATGAAAGCCAAAGTCAAATCCTCAGAGTTGTGCATCTAAATTCAGTTCATTCATTCATTTTTTTCTATCTTATCGTCCATAATGCATATATGCATCACCACCGGACTAACTAAAATTCTTACTTAAGAGTTCTCATATTGGTTGTGTGAGTGAAGAATGTTTGCTAGCTAACAACCCATTCATTGGTAGGTTCCTAATAAAACCAGAATGTCCATACAAAAATCCTTATATTCTTGCAATTTGTATTAGACAAACAATGTGTTTTTGAGGTTTCAACAATTGTCATACATTGTCAACCTTTCTCGCAAATGCATTGTGTTCAGTTAAAACACTACATCTACACATAACATAGTTATAATAATGTACTGGGCGTACAACATTGTTGCTACTGAAAATATCTGAAAGTATAGCATACACACAAAACAGTATATACACATGCTTGTATGCCGGTGTCGGTACAATGTTTCACGAATGTAGTTCATTGTTGGTCAGAGAGAAAATCGCTAGTGACTGTGTTTGCATTGCATTGTTGGAATATACATTGTATTGTACTTGCACAATATGTATTTAAGAATGTTCATGTAATGTATGTTCGTGTATCATGTTCAATGTTTGTTAAAGCATCCGTTCTTTCATTGTTGCTTCTGGCTTCTAATATGTATGGTATGTGCTTGTATAGAAAACGCTCTGAAATATTTTTCCTCGTATGTCGTACACTATTTCTGCTAGTAATCAACTGATCATTTCTCTCTTTTGCTTGGTAAAATCTTTACGAACAAATGACAATGACTACCAATTACTACCACCGATACGCTTGCACACTAAACACATGTCATTTCATTTGCAGTTGAAACAACGTTTCTAAGTACGTGCTATGCGAAATACCTATTAAACCTTGTCGTCTGAAGTCTAAATGGTTGCAGCTTTTATTCAAATGATTCATGTTTCATTAATTTGAATATTTTTTTCCTGGTAAGGTACTTACAAAAATAATCAGTTGAGTAAAAATTTAATGCGACTCGTTACTACAAAGTTGTGAAATAATGGGGCAACGGGAGAAATATTAAATTCACAACACATCCTCTGATCTGATAGCTTTGTCCACTGCTTTGGTAAAGATGTTTGTCTGTCTATATGCAAGAATACATCTCAATTTCAAAAATGTTAACTTGTAATGATTGTTTATTTTGTTGAAACATTTTTCTTCACTTTTAATGCTTGTTTAAGTACCTAAATGAGAATTGTATTGAGAAGCTACGCTGGGCATAAATTATCTTGAGCATGAAAGATATGCTCGTAAAGCGAAACAATACAACAAAGTTCATACTCATAATAGTCATGTAGTCATGTTGTGCAAGATTGGTTTCGGCTTTTTAGCACGCTACATTTAATATACGTTGAAGACAAAAATGCTTTGACGTAGACTTCATGGAAAACTTTAATTGGAAGGTACATCACAATCTCTTCGCAAAGTGATTGCGATCAGTATACATATAGTAGATTTCACGGTAGATTTTCCCAAGATGCCGAAAACAATGTGCGTATTAGATTATGAACAACAAACAGAAAATTTTATGGTTTTTTGTTGAATGTCAATGCGTTGATGTCTGTCTCGATTATTTAAGAGTATCATGCATACTACTGAAACTGAAACTGAATTGTTAAAATTACCTTTTTATACAAATACGTACTTTAAAACATTTTCCAGCTCAATTTCATGAGAATTTAAAACATTTAAGAAATGAATTATTTTGCAAAGTTGCCGTTCTAAAGTATATATTGCAAAATGTAAATTCCCACTGTTTCCAATTTATCAACAAAAATGTAATAGGTAAACTATTTGGTTGGTTTGTTTGGTGTAACTCAAGTTACATTGGTTATGGAAAATAGATTTTTGAATTTTATTATCCATAAACTTCATACAACTAAAGTGACTCATGATGATAAAATCATGCTTACTGAGAATCATGTTAGTATTGCTTGCTGAGAGCAAATCGCCGTCTTTTTTCATAACAATAACTAATTTTATTACCGTCAAGTATGGCACTGCTTTGCGGAGTATGCACGGTAGCTTGGTGCCAGGTGCAATCTCAAGTTATAGCAAATAAAATATTGCATTGTTAATTGCTGCATAAGTTTTCATTTGATGGTACGAAGGCGAAGGTGATGATTTTTCACTTTCCAATGAGCACGATTCCATTCTCCTACTTTTTCAGACATTAATATTAGCGTGATTGAATAATATTGTTGAAATCCGTTGGATACCAACTGTTCTATGTTAAATAACTTTATATTTAAAAGTTACATAAGTTATGTAGTTATAAATTACTCGCTATATTTGATTTGTGGAGGATTACATTTAACCTACAACTCCATCAGTAAAGTAGTCTTTTCGTCAGTCCGTAGTGGTAAGTGATAATGTGACGTTTCTTTATCTCCTATACTTACTTCAACTAAATTTAACTTCAACTATACGCATAACGTGTATGCATCATTCATATAATTAATTGTAAATTGTTAGAACAGAGAAAGTGATATGCTTTTATTTAGCAGACACAATTGAGTATGGTCAGGAATCAAGGACCATGGCCAGTTTTTAAAAAAATTAATGGAATTATATTCAGAGAAACATTGCCCTTGTCAAACTAACAGTTTCATTACAAATCCAAATAAAAGACTGTTCATGTTATAGACTTTCTAGGAGATATTAAGTATTCAATTCTCTTCACGTTAAAGTAAGTCAATAATTTACGATTTGGTATGATTGCTTGACTCTACTCACTACTCATAAGCATACATATTTGTGCTTTCAAAATTGTTCGAAACTAAAAAACGCTTCTAGGCGAATTCCTCCCGGGGTGAATTGCTCCCCGGGGTCAAATTTCTCCCCAGGTGAATTCCTCCCCGAGTGCATTTCTCCCCATGTGAATTTCTCCCCGACCGTATTCCT
>JAQFXM010002294.1:0-25588 GCA_034693345.1 Entomobrya multifasciata
AGTTTTTCATTTTCTCCCTTCAACTCTCGGATTAGTTTGGAAGTTACTTCTTCGTTTACCACAGACCGCGTTGTCAGCATGCGTACTTTCTCTGCTATAAATTTAAAAATTGTTTAAACTAAACTGCATAGAATATATTAAACAACATTTTTCAGTCAATTATTTCTATAGTCGGTATTTCGTTAGCCTAGAACCTACCTAGTCGTAAAATATGAAGAGTTAGTCTGTATGATACGTCGGAAGGAGATATCGCAACGAACTAAATTACAGAAAGATTCCAAAAATACTTTTAACTACCAGAGGGCATCCATAAGCTTGAAATAATCAATATTTAAACAAAAAATTATTTTAGCTAACCATCCAGGTTTTTGAGTTACCATTCAGAGCATTTCGTAAAAGTTTAGTAACAGCATGCCCATAAAATGGAATATGATCGTGTTGTCTTCCAACAGATGCTTCCAGTAATGCATCTACACATCTGGAGAAACTATGCATTCCATTTCTTCTAATGTTTGAGTCGCTTACAGAAAACTCATATTCGTCACATCCGTTCTCACTTTGCACATTTTGCAAATTTTGTCCCTCGAACTCACTAAAGTTTTTCTAATTACATTATCATTCCATCTAATTTACAAAACTAAAATTGGCTTCAACCTTACCACGCCGGAAGATCAAAAATTTCCAGAGTTGAACTTCGTGTCACCTCATCTCCCCGATGATTCCTGATTTTTTGTACTAAAGTTATTGTAATCATTGTCATGCTATTTTCAGATGTACCATTGCAGTTAGTAAGGTAGACTGCTTTGTTTAGAAGACCCTCTTCTAGTCTTTGTTGGACATCATCATGGTTTAATACCAACACACTACGCAAGCCCTCAACTTTAAAAATAAAATAATCAATTATGTACACATCCATATTTGAATCATAATCGATTAAAAATATATACATGTGTATATTATTTTGAATTATGCCCTGTTGGTTATATGTATTTGTATTACTGTAAAATCCTCTCTTTGAGTGCTCTCGAATTTTGATGGTGCTTTTGAACTTGGAAGAATTGGCCGAAGAGGTTGAAGCAGGTAACAAATCTTTAACTCTTTCGTTATATATCTCTGCCATACTCAGCCGAATTTCAAGGGAAGACCCATTTTGCTGAAATGTCTTTTCTTTCTCACGTACGCCTTTAAATAAATCTGTAAAAGCTTGAAGTACAATACCTGAAATATTCAGTTTCAATAGTTAAATTGCTGAGCATAGACTGGTAGGAAGCGATTGTATACATTGATGCAAAACGGGGGAAAATGGAAGAATTCATAATGTGTGTTACCTTTATTTACAGCAATTCCTAACAATGACCATGATTTACCCGATTTACTCTCGCCACAGGTGAAAACTGCCGAGTTATGCCCGTTCCATAAATTCAGGATCATTTCTTTCCCAACCTCTTCGTATACTTGTTTCTATACACCAAAGAAATATTTTTCAATAAAAAAATCATGCATTCACGTTCATGCTATAAAGTAAAAAATGTCTAATTCTTTAAAAAATTAAATGAATCTTTTCGCGATTACAGTAAATCCACAGACGAATTCTGCTGCTTTTAAACACTATTTTGCATAAACCCTAAGTTGACCACGCATAGTCTCATATTTCCCCAGTTTTCTTTTACAATCGCAACAGTAGTGAGTGATACGATGTTTTTACCCTGACACCTGAGTAAAACTTTCTACCAGCTTAGCAAAGAAGTTAAAAATATTAAAATTTATGTAGCCATACTTGATCACAATACATTTCTTCAGATGCCACTTTATTATCCGATGATAAGTATCCATCCGCTTGCTCGGAATACCCATCAAATGACCACAGAATACTATCAAAGGTAAACTTATGAATATCTGCAGGATTATTAGGATTAACGAGAGACACTGTCGATGATAGCTCGTCCATTTGTACGATCCGCTTCACTTTTCCATCTGCTTCCTCTTTACTAATTAGTAAAAATTATTCTGTACAAGATTACATTTACTCTTTTTTATAGTAAATTACTGTACTTGCAAACTTACATATTTTGTAAAAACGGGCGAAGCCTTACAGCAACTTTTATATTTTCCTCTGAAGCCATATCGTAATTTTCAGGAAACCAAAACTATGTTCTCAAATTTTCTACGCTTCTAAACACAAAAGATTTCCAAATTCTAAAAACAACCAAGTAATGTACATCCAAAAAAAGATGCCCAAGAAAGGATGACACAAAAAAATTCACAGCGTGTCTGTGTCCTGTGTCTCTCCACAAAACTAAGCCCAGTAAAATGTAGGTCAGGGTAGCTTCTTAAGGAAATGAAAATTCGCATGACATCCAACAATCATTTCACATTTTCATATTAAAATATCTACTCTCTGTGATGATCGTGATGATGACAAAGGGAAACGATATTTGTTAATGTACAAAAACAAGCATTATATGCATAAAGAAAATTTTCATCATAATCTTTTGCGTTTTGCAGCGACCGACCAACGTTTCTGGAGTAGAGGAGCATGTCAAAACACAGAACAGCGCTGATATAAATCCTTCGCTTCTTTATCATATAAAACACATGTAGAGTTCACAAAATGTGTAAACAGAGGAAAATAACAAAATTTCCAATTTCATACTACCTGGAATCATCTTTCCTGTTTGCAAAACAAAGCCAAAGCATTAAAGAAGAACTTCTTTGTTAGTTGTACAACAAGCAACCTTATCCAAGCTTGTATCATAACATTTGGCCTCTCTCTGTGATCCCATGTAAATGCTAAACACTATAAAGCCAGAAGACAAGGAGGGTGGCCCACAAAATAATATTTTTTACAGAAATGTGTCGCGCCCGCTGTCTGTCACCACCATCATCAAGTAACCAACATATTTATTTTATCCCTCCCAAAAATCTGGATCGTGTAAGGATAGATAAATAGATACTATGCCTGATTAAATTTCTTATGGGGAAGGCATGCATTCATGCCTCATATACACCGTGTATGAGCGGGCATATCACATTCCCATTATAAAACATTAATGCACGTGGAAAATGAGCTTTCATGTATGCTAAACAAGTTCCAAAGTCATCAAAATCGTATCAAATCCATTTCCTGCTGTTGTTAGCATGCAAAAAGTACCAAACAACATAAACCCCTTTTCTCTTTACATTCATAATATTCCTATATTCCTCAATCTGTCGCATTTTCTTTATGATAAAAGACATTTTCGCTAAACTAATATGCTGCCTTACTCGTTCATGCATGCAAAATTAGGCATGCCGTCTACCCTTCCCTGTTGAAATACATAAAAAATTGTTATTAATATTTACCAACAAACTTGTCACCAAGCCCGTATAACAAGCAATAAGAGAAAAAAAGGGTTAGCCATATGCAGATATACAGTACATAATTTTAACCAACCCGGAAACAACACTTTTTCAGTTTCTTCTTTTCAGAAGAACGACTTTTAGTGTGTTTTGATGATGTTGATGATGCTAACAAGAAGAAAACAAAGTTGGTGACAACCCCTCCCCTTCTTACCCTCCTTTAAATATTATACATAAATAACCCTGTATATAAAATATACACACTATACATCATCCTAACGATTCTAACGAGAAACTCTTTATTTTTTGTTCCTTTAAAAAAATGTGCGTGTGTGCATGGTGGTGGTGGGATTGCTATAATTTTGCATCTTTTTTTATGTGTTTTGGCCTAACTGTTGTCGTATAAATCGCATTGTCACAGGAGGAAAAAGGAGGAAAGCATATATATCTTTGTGACTGTTCTGCTGGTTTTCTGCTGGCTGGTTTTTTTTATACCTTCCTACTTTTCCTGTTATTTATGAGTATATTTACGACAATCTTCTTCGTCTTCAGGCATAATTTCGGATGACTTTTATCGTTTGTGGGAATTGATCAAACAAGAAAGGAGAGAAATAATACACACAAAGCTAAAAGGAAAATTTATTCCAAAAAATCTTACATTTAAAACAAATGCAAATCCCACAAATACAAAAAAATCCGTATTGTTCTTCTATCTGTTTTTACCTGACACCTGGCTTTTCAGCTTAATTTCCAATTTTCAAACAAATCAGCCTTATCCATAATTTCTCGTGCTTGTTGGCACACTTGACCTTATGCTCGTTGTTATCAGCTTTCCCCTCCTGATCATCTTCTATTTCACACATTGCCATTAACGTTATTACATTATCAACCATTTAGATTTCTTTCTTTCGTGTGAGTACGCTAATGGGGTGCTATTTTTCATAGTTGAACACTTGAAACCCATAAAAGCTAACCGACTGTGTAAAAAAAGCAGTTTACTTGATATTGATACGATACGATGTATATAACTTTTTACCTTATGCATTTCTTATTTGTTGTGAAACATGTTTTTTAGCCATTTGATGTGACGCGACGTGTGCTCGTGATGGTGGTATATGTTTCAATAGCCATTTAAACCATTTCATCGAGCATTAAAACGCATTAAATCAGTGTTTAATGATGTCTATCCAGACTGGAGGAGATGTCAAAGCCATATGGATTTTGTTTACCACTGAAACATTCGGTGCGGTATAAGTACACAGATATTGTGCATGACTTGAATTGCGGATTTAATGGGTTTTTGATGCTACTGCTTTTCACTCATCTACGTTTTTTGAAATGCAAATGACACTTTTTTCTTTTGAGTTGAGTCGGGAACAGAAACGAGCTTATAGTAAAGTTATCATTACCATTTTATCGTTCTTTGGTTGAGTACGGTGGTGAAGCGTGGACATATGCCATGAATGAGAAAAGAAGATAAAATTACCTATAAAAAGTATGGATGGTTGAATTACTTACGACTTCAATGCACAGGTTTTGATCTTCTTTTGTAAAAAATAAGCAAGAATAAATGAAACATGGCTGCATTTGTTGCGGAAACAATTTTGTTGGGAGAAAATTGCCACTATAAAAATAAAATGTCTACAAAATAGTCCAAATGTAACTGCTAGTTTTATGCTAGTAAAATTGTTTTACTGCGCGTGTGAGTAATTTTCTAATGTTTGTTATCGAGTATTAGTATGCGATAATTCAGACAGTAGCTAAAATAGTCCAAAATCTGGTAAAACAAGAAATAATCTGCCAACAATTTTTTGACATATAGTAACTTGATACATGAGAACCAAAGTAGCTGCTAAATCCAATCAGATCGGTTTACGGTTTTCACAATTTACACCACACACCCAAAATACTTAAACGTAATTGTTCGTAGTGCAATAAAAATTTGTATGGATTTTATTATTAGTGACCTTTCAAACTGTTGGAAGCGTTTTTAGAATGCTAAAGATATTTAGTTCAAGAAATACTTCAAGTCTATTTGAATGAACGGTTGGGTCACGCCATGATGATAATGTTAAAAATTAAGTAATTTCTTGCCTTTCAAATTTCACCACATGGTTATCATTTTTCATAGTCGTTGTGCCAAAAATTTTATTTTATTAAATTTTTAAAGTAGCTTACTTTTGCACAATAAATATACTTTTTAATTTTATAGTAGACCAAAACCAGACAAGAAGGACAGGACACAGTATACCATTCACTATTCTTCAACTCAACACATTACAAACCCGGCAAACTCAGCAGGAGAATTTTTAGTTGCATTTGCATCAAAATTATCGCATCAATCAGCCAGTCAAGTCAGTGGCTAGTGAAAGATTATCCTGAAGCTTTTACGTGTGGATTTTAACAAGATGGTGAAAAATGTGTTATATGATCCGTCCATTTATATTCATTTCAATTTTTTGGAGTTTAGTGAGTTTTCTTACGACTTGCCTTTTTCTGATGTTGTACTGGTCACTGTTGTTAGATCCTCTCGCAGTATATTCGACGGAAGTAGAGGAGATAGCTAGAGTATAAAAATATTTTATGCTTTCCGTTGGAATAAAAATGATGGTGATGTGGTGGAATTTATAAATGGAATGTGTGGAATGAATGCCTGGTGCTTCATCTCATCACCAACAGCAAAACTGTTACAAGTCCAGAAAAAATCTATTTAATAAAAATGAAAACTAGAAAAGCAATTTCTCTGCAGTTCCGGTTTTCGGAACATGGTTCATTGGTTGTTTAGTATTTTTTTTATTATGAATGTATTTGTATTATGCTTCGGATTTTATGAGAAATGGGGAACATCTTCGAATGACAAACTGACCTAGTTTTTTTATTTAGAGGACTGAAATAATAATCTGTTTTGAAATTGTAAGCAGTCGTGTTTTCTTATATTTTCCTTCAAGTGAAAACGTATGAAACTTGTCTCAATTTCGTCTTAATATTAAACTTGGTTCCTTTCTTTGATGTTCTTCAATTTCCAACTTCCAACCAGCCAGAGACGGACAGCCAGTTCATCCATTCACCGTTTCTTCGTTTGTAGATCTCTGCGTTGCGTTATAGCTAGCTAGAATGACACGGTTGATTTCCTTCTCATTTCGATTTGTATGTTATGCTTTTCACAAACGTTTCTTTCATTTCTTCACTAACAGTTTTTTTGCCCGCAGAATGAGTAAAGCGAAAGCTCAAGTTTTCCAAAAAGTTCTGTTAATATTTTCGGTTAAAAAAATACGCGTCTTCTTGCCGTATGTGCGCTTATGAAGATTTATTCTTGACGATAACAGTGACGTGAAGACAAACATGATGGCATGCAAAGGGAGTTTCATGTTTTTGTGCATGATTTATTGGAAAAGCTATCTGGATTATATTGATAAGATGCAAAGTTTGTTCCAAAAAACCACTTTATGTCAGTTTCAAATTTACTGCTAAGTATTTACTTAAATAATGACTTTTGGCCTGGTTTAATTACCTAAAATAACAGTTTTTAACAAACGCAGGAGAAAAATTGGACAAATTTCAAATGATAAATTTGATTTATTAGTTTAAATATTACGTAAATTATTATAAAAATTGGGTTATTTAATCAGTGAAGTAATGTTTCATGAATGTGCCACAATTACTTGAGAACTAACGCATTTTAAGTGTTTTAACTTAACTACGACATGCATTTAAACTTAGATGATAACAAACACTATGCAGTAGTGGTAAGGATGGATAAATACAAATTTATAGACATTTTTTATTGTAAAAAAGAATAAAACATTTTTCTGTCAACTTTATTCAAAAATGCTTTTTACGAACTTGGTGCAAATTGACATATAAATTGAAATTAAGTCATCACCGTCACTCATTGTCGTCATCATACCATGTAGTCTTGCAAGACGTAAGTATAAATCCAAATATCAGAAGTTTCAATCATTCCATTCTCCACGTTCAGGGAAAAGCAGTTTGAATTTGTACACATTAAGGTTCATACATTTTACTACAATAAAGCGTGTAACCGAGTTTTTTAGATTTGCATCACGCTCTCATGCTTCACGATGATGTTGACAAAGTTTTCTCTTGAGATTTTGACAGTTGTGTTGATGGGAAGGGATTTATGGTTTTTTGGGGCAGTAGTTTTCAGCAACAGTTGACTTGAGGAATTTCATCTTCTGTTTACTTTATTTATCACAACCACAATCGTCATTGTAGATTTTTTCCATTGCATGGAATAAAAATACGAGATATTTAGTTAAGCTGTTAGTCCAATTGGATTGGTTTAGCTGAAAATTTGTATAGCTCAGCAGTTTTGTTTCAATTGAAGTCTTTCTTCTTTTTTCTGCGTAACATAATTCGTAAGTAGAAGATACGCACTTTACACATCGTGGCTATGTATTCTGTGTGGTGTGTGGCGTCAAATTGATAAACAGAATTGAATTGGTTCACAGGAGTAAACGAGAAAGGCATTTTATCTAATTTGAACAAAGGAATTGTAACAAATATTCCAAAAAAAGCAAACAGCTTACGCATGAGTAAAATTATTTGCTACGCAAGTAATTTTTACGTTTTTTCTTTACTTTTCTTCTCCTGTGTTCTCTCTCACTGTTATCTGCTTGTCGTTCTCTTTTTTATGAATTTAGATGTATTTACTTGCAAGCAAGACAAATAGTTAAATAGTTGGAATGTGTAGGTACATATACATGCATATTATATGCTCAATACAAAATTCCAACTGGTCATTCTTCCAGATCCAATGTGTTGAATCTGGTACTGAACTGCTATGATTATGTGTCATGCTCATGCTAAATGGATCACTTGTTCGAATTGAAGATGGCAAGTGATACACAAATTGCTTTGAATCACACAAGAGCGACCACATAGCATTAAGTCAAAAAAGCATACTGCATAATGTCAAATTTACCAAGTTGGCCACTTCATAAACAATTTGGTTGATAGATTGTTATTTATGATTTGATAAATGACCGTATTTTGCACTGTGCCTTTTCAAATAAGTTCAGCAGTTCATAAAGAGTTAAGTTTTGCTCGAGTCAATGTTTTGTTTATTTCAGTAATAAACTGTTTTAAAAATTTCATTTGTTATTGCATGGTGAAACGCAATATCTCATCTGTATTGGCCACAAGACTAGTAGGAATATTGCTGCTGAATTGAATAAGTAACAAAAGCCATTAGTCATTCCTATTAATAATTTGCAAATCAAGCACTTTAAAAAACGCTTTCAACCTATTCCAGCAAGATTATAATGATAATTATTTAAACCCCTTTTACAATAACAGGATGTTGATGTATGACTAAATTTCACACTTACCTAATTGCAAGACATAAACAAATTAACTGTTCATAAACCCAACAACTAATTTCTTTGACTGCTTAATTAACAGCCAACTGCTTTGGGTTGAAAGGTTGCCCTCATTTCACAATTCAATTCTTTATAAATATTTTGCATCCTTTTTAAAGCATAAACTAATTAGTAAAATCCAGATTTTCCACGGTGTCCCTCTTTTTCAATAATTTATTCTGTAATAAATCTTTCAGAATGTTGTACGTGTATGTACACATTTATATCCATTTAAGTCGGAAATCAGTACACAATTATTACTCAGCTAATCTGTTTGAGAATAACAAGCCAATCTTTCTATATATCTCTACAACATGATTATAAATAAATTTGATGAAACTGGATTAGCAAAAGATTTTCATGGAATCAACTGACGACATTTTACCCATAAATTTTCGCCGTGTAAACCTAAAAAAGTCGTCGACAACTTCATCTTTCCTTTACATCTTGTGCGCTGCATTGGATGATGCTGCCTGCCTTGAACAAACAGCTCAACAATCATAAACATTATGCTAAATCATTAATCACTGAAACAATTTGCATTTTTCTGGAGTTTTCACTAAATTTTCTCTAAAAATACACTTCTTCGAACTAAGCCTTGAAATGATGAGGCAACCCTTTTTTCTTCCTTGTTTACGGAAATCTGTAAACATTTTGAATCTTTTTTAAATGAACATAAAACACGTAGCTAATTGCGTAAACATTTTTGATATTTCTGTTGAGTTGAAATACGACAGTCATCAGCAAAGCTTTTAGACTTTTCTTGTTTCTCCACCTTTTTCTGCCTTTGGTACGTTTTCTCCAGCAAACCATTTCAAAATAAAAATTAGTACAACAAGAAGTTATTTTATCAACAGCTTTATTGACTAGCCCCTCACAAGCGCAAGCACAGTCAAGTGCTAGTGCATATTTTTTTAGCCTTGAGCTAATCATCGACACTTTATTTATTGAACCCAACCCCACCATATCCATCGTTTCTGCACCCTGTTTTTTCTCCAAAAATTTGGAATGTCAAGAAAGACAAAAACGTATAAATACGCTTAAGTTTTTAAAAACAAGCAAAGATCCCTAGATGCGATGCTAGTGCATCTGCATACAAGCTGGTTGTATGTACCAATTCCATGTAGTAGAATATCCCATAAATTGCATGGACTATATGTAAAGCTTTTCTACATGTCATGTTTCTTTGATGGCTTGGTGGTAATCTAGTAATCTGTCTCCTCCTGGTCTGCTCTGCGATGGGACTCTTCTGCTATTTGTTTTTTATTACTTACTATGCAGCTATTGCTATTACGTTATTGAACATCATCTCATACAATCCTCTTTTTAGAATACAGATAAAAGCTTTCATAAACATTATTAGTTTAAACTATGGATCTTTATTTTATTAAAGTTATCTCATCCACGAACAAAAGCAAAGCAATATCCCTCTCCTTCCCAAAGTAATTTGGCAAACTGATTCTGTTTTCTTGCGCCTGCTGTTTTTGTATACACACACAAAACACAACTTGCCGTTGCCACCAAAAAAGATAACCAGAAACAGACTCGACGACGACGAAATGCGATGATGTGATGACATACTATCACCTTCATCCACCAACCTACTCCATGGCATATTGCCGTAGTTTTTTATAAAAATTTCACACATTTTTTCACTTTCTTTCTACTTATTCCTATGCCCGACATATGTACATTCATACATCATAATATTCTGCTTGTTCTTCAAGCATGAAAACAAAATACCTATGCATATAATAATTCCGAATTCTTTTGAAATAAAAAAATTGCGTATTTACATTTCATGATTTTATCATCACCACATCATCCTGTTTCTCTTATTTCATCTGTGTCCTCCGAATTCTGAATATTATTATTTCATTCTTCTCTCTGTCTGTAGATCTAATACTTTCTTTGCATAAACATTCTAGTATTTGGCATATGCCCTCCCATAACCATATCATAACATAATGTAATGTATCAACAAGCAGCATCAGTCCTCAGTTCAGTCTCAGTCCCCAACAAAATAGCAATTGTACAAACTCAAACCAAAAACCCAAAAGAGGAGACGACCATCAAAAAAGAGAAGATGAGGAGCAGCGCAGCGTGTATTTGCATAATAATGTGCGATATTATTTATTCCAAAAAACGTGCTAGCTCTCATATTACAGAGTACAGAAGAAGAAAACGCAACACTGAAAGATTACATACAAAAAAAGTTTGCAGAATCTCTCCTCTTCTTCTCATACAACCACACTTTTTTATTACATCTTATTACGAATACACGTTTTATATAAAACTAGTCTCTTTTGTTCATGTTCTACTTTTACTTGTGTTTATGTGTAAGTGTGCTTGTATATATTATGTGTGTTTTGCAAGTTTGCATTTGCAAGAAATATAATAATGGTAAATGGTAATAATAATAACAGTCAGAGCAATAATACCACTAATCTGGAGCATTATGCATTATTTCATGTCGTATATGCCTTCTCAAACAAAGTCTAAAGAAGAATACTAAAAGATTGGAGATTTTTTTCCTCTTGTTTGCTTGCTCCTCTCTCTCTTCTTCTTCTCCTTTCCTTCAAGAAAGAAAATCGCGTCTTCAATTTCTTTTCTAGCTGAATGACTGACTGGGAAGAAGTGAAGAAGAAAAGAATGCTCGCATGGTTTACAACAGTTGAAAGAGTTGTTAGTAGTGTTTACAACTTACTACAACTATCACCACCACCGCACACTGAGCGAAAACTGTCTTAAATTCTCATTCAATTCAAACGATCTTGTATATATACCTATATTATGTGTGTGTGTGCGATGTGTGAATTGTGGATATAACTTTTTTATATGGCCTGCTGTCTTGTCTTCCTTCTCTAGTTCGCCTCATTTTACAACTCACTTACTCCACACAAGAAATAATAATGTAATAATCTAGTAAAAATCTTCAACATTTATCGCAATCTTCTTTTTTTGGGCCTGGCATGGTCTTCTGTTTTGTGTGTTCTGCTCGTTTTGTAACGTAACCCTTTCTTGTTTTATGATTATTATTTTGAAAAAAAGAAGACAACTAAAAACGCTGCTGGGAAAGATAAAAACCTGGCATTTTTTAAGAAAAAGGAAGGAAGGAAATAATGTATTTGCCACCGCTACCACCATCAAGAAAAGAACAGAAGCAGAAGAACGAAAAACAGAGAAGGAAATCAGTATAACTTCCGTTCTCAGACTTCCATGAATATACAATTTTTCTTCACAGAGCTCAGATCTGAGATACACGCTGTTGATATACAAAGTCCATCCATTCGTCGTCTCCCGAAAAAAAGAGATTCATTCTCTTTTCTAGAGTCTCTGGCAGACTTACTAATCTTGTGTGAGTAGTCTAGTGAGCACTTTGCAATACACACAGACACATTACTTTATAGTAATCTGTATCGTCCTCCGATATTTTTTTTCTCGTGACTTGGCATATCACAAACCGTTTAAGTTGGAAAAAAGATAGTTTTGTGCGTGCCGGGTGCGTTTGTTGCCGTTTGCGTGCCTGTGTGTTTATCTTTTTTTCTTCCTTCCACTTCCGCTAGCGACACTGATACAAGTTATCAACCTGATTGTGACTCCAAATGATGATGATGATGGTTTATCAGAAGTTTACAAATTGCATATATTTTATGGGTGCTGCTGTTTCTACTTTTATTGACAGTGACTATAGTACATAGTGTAAGTGTAAATAATGATAGTGATGTGTGATGATGATACGCTTAGTTGAAATATAAAGTAGTGAAATCGAATTAGATAGCTATACACACAATACCTACATACTTTTTAGCTTTTTTTCACGATAATTCTCTCTTTTTTCGATTGGCAAGTCAATAATAAAATACCTGCTGGAAAAAAACGCAGTAGACCTTTTTAGGAGTAAAGCAAGGACAACAAGAGGACAAGAAGAAAAATTCATTTTGATTTCCACTGTCAATCAATTCTGAGCAAGTCAAGTAAAAAAGGGCAAAAGGAGAGAGAGAGAGAGAGAGTGAGAAAAATGGTAAATGCAAATGAACGCAAGAAACAACACAACAAAGTCGGACGTTTGCGAGTGAATCTTCTTAATAAAGTTGCAAGAAAGGCTGAAGAACATTCAAAAAAGAAACGATCGAAACGAAGATTACTGCAACGCTGAAAGCTGAGCGAGAGCTGCTGTTGAAAGTTGAAAGCTTTTTCTTATCTATTTTACAGCGAAATCAAGAAGGCAGCAAAAGAACATTTTATTTTATTGAAAATGGCATAAAAATGAAAAAAGGATAATAGCTTGAGAGTATGCCGAAAAGGAACTTTTTATTGTTACCGTCATTCTCATTGTTTTTACACAGATGAATTAAGGTGTTAGGTTACGACGTGTGTGACGTGTATCGTGATTTGCTTTTAAAACAAGAGTTAGATAAAAAAATTCTAGTGTACAAAGCCAATAAAAAGGAAGAAAAATGTACAAAAAATTAACGTGCGCTTTTTGCTTCGTGATCTCTACTTTTATCATAGCTGTAACTGTGTATTTCCTGGCAAAGTGGGAATTATTTTCAAAGAAGCCTCCCGAGGTTCAAGGTAAAATTGAAACGAAATTTACAAACTGATAGCACAGGTATTCATTTCTGATCAATAATTACAAGTTATCTAATTTTATCGATTTTTCATTCACATTCAGTTCCAAAGCTAGGCGTTTACTTATTAAATGGCACCACAGGAGTGGAGAGACTTATCGATAGAGCCGTGCCAGGTAACACCGAGTTTATCCTAAACTTCCAAAGCTTAGAGCTAACAGACTTTGACGTTGATGAGGCCGGAGTAATTTATAATGAGACCTCGTCAGAAAAGCAGAGGAATCGTTTACGGATACGATGCCATTCCAATTATCCAGTACAACTGAAGTATATCGGCTATGGGGTAATCTAATACACTATCTTACTTTTACACATACACTCACATACACACATAATGCATGCATGTATAGTTCAACAGACAAAGAAAACAGTTTTTATAAGTAGAGTATAGAGTATAGCACGAAATTGGTTGGATGAGGCTAATTTACTTTTATGTTACACTAAATTTTCCTTGCAGAACATCACGGAAGCGAGTAATTTGAATCGACGACAAATCGAAGATTTCACTGATAGATCTACATACAAATACTTGACAGAATTAGAGTTCCGTAGAGTGGATGAAGGAATTACGGGCATGTACGACTGCCAAGTTCGTGAAAGCGGAGTCATGAAGGGCAACACATTCATTTATATTTACGCTGCAGGTAATCCAATAACTTTTTTGATTGCAGAAAAAATGTGACAGTTTTTATTAAAGCAAAGATGAGAGCGAAAGGAATAAAAGAGAATTTTGTGGTTTTTTGGTTGGTACTCAAAATGAAATGATGTTGTCATAATTTTACTTAATTCTTCCCTCTAGGTTTGAAAACGTTCGTTTCCCATTCCAACAGAGAATTGGTTGTAGAGGAAGGATCATTTATTGAAATCCCATGTCCTGTGTCGCATCCCAGTAAATCCATTGCTCTGTTCTTGGTGAAACCACTAATGGTACAAAAAAAATTAAAAGAACAAATCCAATTTGTTACCACTCAGTCGTTTTATTTTGTGAGAAAAAAGAAGATTCACCATAAAAGATGTCTTGTGTCATGTCTTGTTTACTTTTCTCTTGTTTCAAAATAGGAGGGGGAAGTTACAAGAGAAGTTGATGCGGAAAGTATACACGCCTTTGATCCGAAACGAGGTTTTATTCTTCACCCGAATAACTATGGCTTGTTCTTTTGTAAGGACAGAAAAACGGGAGAGATATCCGGGCGTATTACTGTCTTCATGCCTTTGAGTATGCCAAATGAAAATATAATGACAATTAGAAACATAAGTTTGCACATGGAATCAACATTCGTACTTTTCTTAGTAGCTGAGTTTGATATGTAAATTATTGCTTTTTTAATTTTACTTTGTAGACAAAGTTGTGAAAGGAAGCTCCCTTCGAATTTACTCCCAAAATGTGGATAACAAGCATCGAACTCTCAAATTGGAATGTAGGGCAAGGGATCCCGTAGAACTGCGGTTTTTCAACTTTATCAAATTTTCAAAACAGCCTAGAACCCTGAAGAATGAATCGCAAGACGCATTTCCACACATTGTTCGAATCAAAATTAACAAAGAATGGTTTAGGGGGAACATGTCTATTGTGGAATGCATAACAGTTGGTGGTCGTAGGGTTATCAAAACTTGGAAATTTCTAAAGGAAGGTAAATAAATGGCATTTTGTTTTTGGCATGACACAAGATACAATACCAGTTTGTCAAGCAATATCGTATCACATATGAATGACGCATTGAATATGAAAATTAATTCTCTTTGTAGATTTGCCAGAATTACAAGATGATCAAGATGACTCTCTGAATCCCCAAGTGAAGCTCGTTCATGTGAAAAATGAGGGTTACCAGTGCTGTTCATATCGGCTAAATATGCGTCCTGTTTTACGCACTTATCCTTGTAGCACACCAACAGAGTGTGATTTACGTCTACCGTGTCTTTCCATTAATCCTCTTCATCGCACCCAAGGAGCGCCAAGTTGTCCCCTGCTTGAGTCTGCTAATGACGATATTTACGAGGGAGACAAAGAATGTACAATTTTTAAGCTTAGGGGAAACAGTTCGGGAATCATAAGATGTTCTCTAGATGCCGATGTCAGGGATTACACGTATTTTCAGGCAGACAATTTCGAAGGAAGTATGTCGAATTGTTTTGTCATTGATACTTATCAACATGTCATGATGTGAATTCATAAAAGTTTACTCTTTTCCTTGTAGCTTATTCGTCAATCATGAACACAGGTAAAAAGAAAATTGAAGCGGGGGCAGTGTTAAAACTGACACAGAAAGGATTCAGGTCTTCAAACACACAGAAAGGGGCACCAATCCGTTTCGAATGCGAAGGGTCAAAGTTACATTTTGCGAGGGGATTTCAATGGGCAATGGAGAAGATACATGAGCCACTTAAGTACCTTAATACGAAAGGTAATACCTGTCAATAAGATGATTAATGTTGGTCCCTTCATCAAAAAAAGAAGAATTAAAGACTATAATCTACTCTCTTTGTAGGCTTGTCTTATCGTTCCGGAGAATTCTCGGAGGCAAACTCGACCTTGTACCAGGAATGGATTGATGTACCTTACACTGACCACGCAAGCAAGCGTATTTACTGTTTTGCACCCTTAATTAATCCTCCCCTTTATGGTCAACAGTGGACAAATGTGTCGATTGGTGTGAGATATAATGTGTTCTGGTAAATAAAATAATACTATTTTATTAATTACTATGTTGAAAATAGTGATCGCGTGAATAATTTTAAAAGCATAAACAACGTATAAATATATTTAATTTCTACGAGATCACTTGTTTTTTGATTGTGAGAATCTCTAATCAATGTCTGCAGTCAACATAATCAGAAAATACAAACTATACTGAAAGGTGTCACTGCTTATTCTGTGTTTTAATAAGGTTAAGTACATATGTTATATATTTAAAGTTTCACAAGTTATGATGACGAATAAAAATGTTTATTTTTACAAAAACAAGTTAATTTTTATCAACTAATTTCGCAACAATTCAAAACTCAACTTAGCAACTTGAAAAGGACAACAAGTGACGTTTTGGCAAAGTTTAACTGCATCAGATATTCAAATATACTACATGAACTGTGTGTGTGGTGCAGCTCCGTCATACATGAAGCACCATTTTCCATTTTTCTCTCGTTAGTTTTTGCTAAAATGCGTTTTTGTCATAAAACATCAGTCATTTAAAGAATTATTGTCACATCAAAAATCTGTAAAAATGGATGCAATTTTTTTTACAGTTTACTCATTTAGAATTCATTGCAACAAAGTCTAAGTGGCTATTGCATAGCAAGCAGTAATTATGATTCATGATTCCCTACATATTTTGCAACATAGATCATTTTGCTTCTAACAATAAAAATTTACATCATGCAAACATTCAGTTAGACTGCATGTTCGTAGCAAGGGAATTGCATAAAATGCCCTTTTATCTATTTAGCTAATTTTGGAGCCAATCAGTTCCTTCGCGGTTTAAGCTTTTACTATTTTTAAATTGCATACCTCTTAATTCTCAAGAGCTAAAAATACAATCAAAAAATAAAAATTTACATGAAAAATGCCCACAATTGCACATATCGTCATCATCATTACCTTTCTTGCAAGTTTTTTTTTTGTTTAATGGTCATGTCATTTTACTGGCAGAGTTGAAGTTCATATTTCATGTAATTTATACATTTTTTACCATCCGCATCCATCAATCAAATTAAAATGATAAAATATTCCGAAATGTTTTTCTAAATTTACCACAAATCATAATGGGATACTTTTTAAGCATATCCCCATTGCCAAAAATAGGACAGTGAAGTGAACTCGATACAGCGATTTAACTAAATTCAATCATCACTCTTCCTAATGAATTTTCAACATGGATGATCTGATGAAAGTGTTTGAGTCACTTTACAATTGAAAAAGAGTGCTGAGTCAGCATTTTTTAATTTACATGCGTGCGATGGACTTGGCATTTAAGAATCAAAGCACATTTTTCATATTATAATTAAAACGAGTTGTATGCATGTTCACGTAACCCCAAAAATATCACGATACATGCATGCTAGTCTATATATAACTTCAATCTACGCACGCACAAAAAATCTTCACCAAATTCAATTCAGGTCAATTTGAAAAGAGTAATCGACACACATATAATTTTTCTATTGGGTTAATCGGACATATTTTTTGCAAAATCAAACGCACTTGACTGTTGTTAGACAAGTAAGTTCTTCGTGAACTTCGGGGAGCCTACAATCAAGTGTTTGACTGATTTTACACGCACATATTTCTATATATGGCAGTGATGCTCTTGTTTTGCTCACCTAGACTTTTAGAAGTAAACTGTGTTAACATACAAGTTTGATTACAATGAAACGCAATGAAACTTATTTACTACAATTAGTCATCTTGTCAGATATTGCAACAAAAGTTTACACTTTCATTTAACGTTAATTATGCATGCATTTGAGCGGCATACTTCTTTAAATTTAATATATCATCTCTATATTGCGTAGAACTTACTTCTTGTCACATATACTATCACACGCATGCATGCAATGAAAACAATGTTCTCTTACTATTTTACTTCTCAAGACACAACTGTGGTCATTTGAGCACTATTTTATGATGTTTTTCCTTGTTATGAACTAATTACTTTAAATTCGAAACCCCATTGTACAAATCATTTACAAAAACCTTGAATTTCTGAAAATTGCTCTGTAAACATATGAACAAAAAAATACTAAAATGCATGCCGAATGCCGATGACTTATGCTGACAACTGACAACGATATATAAACAATGTCTACCACATCATCACTGAAAACACAATGTAGTATGTCCCATACTGTTGCTCTATGCACACAATCAGAAATTTGTAGAAATAAATTAAAAATTAGTCCTGTTTTCTGTCAATTCAACATTTTGTAAATTCAACTTCCATCATCTTTGAGCTTGTCATTGTTATCCACTGTTTAAATTAAAATGTTTACTTCTCCATTCAGCAAAAAGAGCCAAATCTTCGATGCGTCAATGACAGGTGTAAAATGAGTAAATTATGAGAAGTTAATTTATCTTAAATTGTGAATTTTACGAAAATGGCAGATTTTGTACACCAGAAATATGCCCAAATATGTCTGACAGAGCGTCATATATGCCACTAGCACTAGAAAAGCAAAGATTATGTTAGTTAATTCTCTTTTTAATAAACTTTCCATGTGTAAAAATATAAACAAGCACGTTTCATGCAACCTCTTTTCGAGAATGCGAATGCTTCATTGTTTTAATTCTGCACAAGTATGCATTCATCTATCTGCAGGTGTTTGCACGACAAGTACTCTAAATAATTTAGTGATTATAACAAAACGAAACAAGCATCCATGAAAATTTCTCATCTGCGCCGAGTTATAAAATCACAAATTTTGTTTACGTTATCGTTCCAGCTTGCATTTGCATGTGAACGCGGACTTAAACGCTTCAACAAACAAGGAACCAAGTAAAATCCATGACGTGACAGCCAGCATCTTCCAGATTTCTCAACGAAATGTTTCTTAAATCATAAAAATCCTTGTCCTTTCATAATAACAGTGAGCTGATTAGTGGGCATTTAAACTTGATTTTGGTAACATGCGAAATTGCTTTGCAAATAGTACAAGAAAGTACAACAGAACATGTAAATACTTTTTCACTTTTTTGATAGTGTGTATTTCGGTTATGATGTTTTTGATGACCTAGGCTAATGAACAAAAGGTGATGATGAGATTGCAAACACTTTGCTTTGATGCACTTTTATTGTGGCAACAATAATAGTTAAATTTGCATATCTCTTTAATGGAAATCCTGTGATTCCATTTCCTCAAGCTAATAATAATGAAGTTAAGTCATTCACCAAAAATCAGCAAAGACTAGTCAGAATTATTGGGTGTAGTGTAGGTGTTCAGGTGGCGTGTTACGCCACTGTAAATAGGCACGAACTTTGGCATCATCGCATCGTCTCGTCACTCATTTCTGCACTGCACTGCTGCACAACTGCAAATTTTGGTAGTTGTATGTTGACTTGGGACTTCATTTGCAGACGTGTATATCAAGTTGCCCTTGAATGTCCTCACATACGAACGACATAATATACGACTCACAGCTCATCATTCACCAATTATTAAAAACAACGAAACAAAATTGTTCCTTTTAAAACTATTTTCTTACAAAACTGTTACAAACTGCAATACAAAATATATCTAAACGGGCTTACACGGAAGGACTCTGAAAAAATGATTTAGGCGACATAAATCTGATAACATTTATTTTCATGCATAACAGACATCTTCATAAATGGAAACATAATCATGATCAAGATAATAATGTAAACTGTTGACGAAAACACAAAATTGTCCACCACCAAATATTTAATTACAGACCTCACTCGAATTCATGAAATGAACCTCTCCCCGGTTGTCCGGTATTTCCCATAATATCCATATAAGCTCGCATTCAACCTAAACCTAAAAAAGACACTTCCCCGGAATTCACACTGCAAAAATTAGTTGAACAACAACAATACAAAGATAAATATAATCTTTTAACCAAAATACAAGGTGGTGGTACGTCGTGCGACGTAAGACGTGGGACTATCCAGAACTTCCATTTAGGACATTCGCATTATCACACTTTGTACACTTTTTACTTCCCATTCTGCCTCCAATTCCATAAAGTTTTTTTCATGGAAATATTATGTGCTTGGTTTATACCGTAAGGAAGTCAGGCACGCGTTCACGTCTCATGTACCTTGTTTTATTGTACCAATTCCAGCCATTTTACTATCTCATTCTACCTCAGTACTCTTCACTGGACATGGACATCACTCATCAGACAAAAGAACATCAAAAGAAAGATTTTGGGTACAATTCACTGTTTTGTTTTAAGAAATTTTTCCATTGCGTACATTGAATATACCTATTATAAAAAGTATATTTAGCATAATTCTTGATATTAAAGTTATAAGACGACACGCAACCATAAAAAATCATAGCTCCCATACTTAAGGTGGTGAAACATGTATCACACAAGCAATATAATCTAATCTCTGGCATCTTTAAAAAAAATTACAGACACGCATTCTCAAACGACATGAATCTGACATAGGTACATCGCGCAAATAATAACAAAATGTGTCTCATTTTTATGACAAGATGTCATTTATGAACAATTAAATCATTTTCAAGAGATTAACGTTTTTACAAACAAGAAAATAATATATAATATTTCCACCTTTAAAATGGATGCACAATGCACAAGCCCAAAAAGTGTTGACGACAAGAGCGTTTTGGACATAAGTCCTTGAAAAATTACATGACATATGAAATTATGATTCGTCTTTTCCATAAATCCTCCAAAAAATTATAACCCTCTAAAATTCTAAATCTAAGAGGCCCAAAAAACATACCTAAACAGTTCAATTCTCGTAAAAACTGATTCTATGTTATCATAAATAGCTTTGCTTCCTCATAAGTTTTTAATTTCAGTAATAAACAAGAGTTTACAAAAGCCAGTATTTTTTCACAGTAAACTGTGTCTATTTGTGTTGTAATTACCAAATACATAAAAAATGTTTTTGTCCTTTACATGCGAAAAAAACTATACTTAAGCCCATTTTGTGAGTCATTTTCTTCAAATGAATTACTTTGAGAACAGGACAAGGTTTACGTAGAAAATGGTAATAGCTTCACGGTAACTGGATGGCTAATGCGTTCAATTAAACGATGGGCAAACAATGTGATGTCTTTAAGCACAAACCAGTTAAATGTACTATGTACTATTATGCAGAACAACCTATCATCGCCAGCTTGAATTACAGGATTCATTTAAATTCAACAACAAGGGACGATGCTGATGGGTCTTCATATGTCATGAATTTGTGTAGCAATGCAATGCGTGAACAAGATTTTTGACTCATCATTTCGTGTTGTCAAAGTCAAAACACGAAACCGGCTCAGCACACACATTCAAATAAATCAATAAAAGGTTACAGCATTACCTACTTAAATTTCTCCGGTAAAAAAATCCTGAATATACATAACATAACACCCATTAACTCATAAGCGTCGACTAAAGTGGTTTCACCGAACTCCATGTCTTTTACTAAGAATGTTAAAAGAATGCGTGGGTGTGACGTTATGGTCTAAGTAAAAATGCTGACGCATATTTTCAATCTTAGAGCTAATAAAAATCCCCAATTTTAATAAAGCCTTTAAATTGATGAACAATCAAACTGAACATCACTTCTATTTGTCTTTAAATCACTCTGTCTGTACTCTGTACACAATTACGTTTAAAACCGGAACAACGACACAAGCTTCTTTCAAACAAAAGTTAATTGCTAATAAAAATTATGATTTTATCTTCTTCAATTTCGCACTGACTGCTCCCCCTAACCCTAAACTACTTATGGCAATGTCGATTTGTGCAATATTTCATAACCAAACAAGGGTGAATCATGTTCAAAATGGTCAACAGTTTGAATGATATTGAACTATGAAGCAAAAAGCCAAATCTTTACGTGCTCACCTCTTCTGCCACTGCATTCCGCCGCAGCATCAGTAATCTTTACTAAGCAGTTCTACTAATTCTACGCATGTATTTTGTTTTTTACACACAAAAAATCAACATTATTAATGATCAAATATTGAAAATTTACGACAAAACTGAGTCAATTACTTCACCAAATCAGAAACGCACTTCTCACTGTCTCGCGAGTATCTTATGTCATATTTTTTTTGGTTGCTTGTGTGATGAGCGAAACTATCCTTATCCAAGTCAATCATCAATCATTGTTTAAAATCATCATTCATAGTTTTGGTTTGTTGCACAATAATAAAACGATTTGCAATATACAAATCAAAACTGCTAAATATGAGGTAGCATTCAAACATCAGAAGCGGTGCAAGTTGCAATTTTGCGATTAAAATGATTTTTATCATGCATATCAAAACCCCGTCCTATTTCTACATCCTTTTGACTTGCTTCCACATATAACATGTATCCAAAGCCATAAATTTATTTTCAAGAATAGAAAATTTATAATCAAATCACTAATCAGAAATTATTGGTTTTCCTAGGAAAATACGGTAGAAATTATATGGCACAAATCGTTTATCATATTTTAGAAAATTTAGAATTCGGTAATTATAGAATCTAGGGGAATAGTAAAAATAAAAATATACTATACTAATGAGTTGAAATGACTATGGCATAAGATTTCAATCAAACGTTACAAGAAGTTTTCAAAACAAAATGTATTGACAAATCCCCTCGTCTAGAGTAATCATAGCCGCTAGACACTAGCGCAATGGTGGTAGCCAAACTGATTTGCACATTCAAAAGTTTTACAAGCAAAAAACCGATTATTGCTAAAATGTCCCAATAATATATAGATTAGGATTTCTTGCATAAAATCGATGATAAATACAAAATGATTATCCCGTCCCGTCTATACGAAAATTAGAAGCATGTGCCAAGCTCATTGACCCACCAAGTCAATGCAGTTGGATGTTGGATTCCTCAAAGAGTTTTACCTTATATGTATTTAAGTTATTCAGTTGGTAGCCAAGCGTAATTACATTTCATTAGTGAAACTAATAGCTGTACTGCAATATCGCTAGATTCTTAGGTTCGCATTAATCAGAGTATTCGGCAATGTTTTTGTTGTTATTGATCATCAAAATCATTATCAAGGGCTTTTTCAACGTGATACATTAGTTAAGTGATATCAAATTAGTTTTTTGCTTCGAAAATGTCACAATCTCAATTCGAAACAAAAAATGTTGAACATGAAAAGATGTTCATAAAGACCCATTAATCATAACAAATTTCAATAATTATACATGATATTGAAAAACGTGTCAAAACTCCTAAATATTATTGCAAACATCAAAATATTTTAGACAACCCCCTGTTACAAATTTTATATGCACTTTACATTGAAATATATTGTTTTTTCAGGGGATTTTCCTTCAAACTAAAATTATTGTGCGAAAACGCAGCAAAAGTCATCTGCCTACGAACTTAGAGCACACGGAATCTTGTGCAATTGTCCATATTGCAACGCCCTTCAATGTCCACTCATTCAAAAGGACTTTTCAGCGATCTTCAATACAAACTGCACTAATGAAAAACAGCATTTTGGGTTGTTTTGTTGTACCTTATTGACAAAGCTACAATATTGTGTTGTTTACTGACCATACTTACTATGTACCTGAAGGTAATTTTATGAAAAGATAATCCAGCATAATCTAGAATTAAAAAAAGGTTTTTTGTTACAAATTCTTCTTAATTTTGGGTAGATACCGTGAAGCAGAATTTTCATTTTGAATCATGCATGCAAGCCTGTAATCAAAATAAAAATAAGTCATTTTGATTTTAATAACGAATCTTGAACAATACCAAAAAGGCGCATGTACTAATGCATTTCATACACAAAGGTTTTAAATGAAGTGATGACGTTTGAGAATGATGGGACAAAATTAAATCTGGTTTAACTAGCTTGCTAGCTTATTTGAAGGAGTTGGCAAGTGCAAGAATAAAAAGGGGGAGATCCCAGAGGCAAAGGAGAATGACTTCGTAAATCCATTTTTCCTTGTGAGATAACAACTCAAGTTATATTTGACTGAGAAAGTTAACCGAAAAAAATCTACGCTTAGAGTATGAAAGCATAAAATCTTTTATATACCTTTTTATAATATTCACTATTCACGCAGATCCGAAAAATCACTCATGATTGGCTAGGTGTTTTAATGATATTTAATGTAATGACTTTGATCTAGTATGTGATATCCATACTACTTCATAAAAAATACTTTTACGATAAATGAGAGATGTAAGCTTACTTTTATTTTTTTGCGTCTAAATTCTATACATCTAATTTCATACATTGGGAGCAACACTTGTTTTATAGAATGAACTCATTGTTGATTTAACAATAAGTGGGAATTCCTTTCTAATACCTAATTTTCACAAAAAAAAATCTTTCATTTCGGAGAAATTGACAATCAAATACGTACGTATTTTAAGCTACTTCTGATCTGAATCTGAACTGTGTCGAAAATCTCGGCGATTTTCTTATTCCAACGTCAATTCCTTTACATTACCTTGTATGCTGTATGCTACTACTGTCAAAGTCATAATTATGTCATACTTTATGAAATTATTTGTTTGAAAACCACGTGCCATTTGCCATGTGTCACGTATTCTTGTGTACTTGCCTTATTTTAAGAGACTCAGTGATAATTACACATGTACATAATGTCTCATAATAAAAAATGAAATAGAGTGGTTATCAAAAACCTGGCTGACCAGATCAGATTAGCTGTTTCTGGTTTCATACAAGTTCCAGACATTCAAGCAAGGTAAACGCTACGGCTTACAGGACTCATATATGTATACCTATTATTCTGATCCGTTTATTGAAGAGTTCAGTCAATAATTTTTTGCAAAAAACCCGAATGCACAATAAGATATCCAATGGTAAAGCATGTGCAATTTTTTCATTAACCGTGCTCTGATTTGACCATGTGATTGTCTGTAATACATGCTACGTCACGTCACAAATGTTGTTCCGAGTTCATCGGACATCACACTCGTGTAGTAAAATGAAGACATTATTTAGCATACTTGACTGATAAGATGTTACATATGTCAAGTTTATTTAGTTTTAACCTTCCGTACAAAAAACCTAGTTTACAAAAATATAGAGAAACCATGTAACATTTTAAAAATAATTGGGTTTTAATAATTTCTGACAATCCAATAAATGTTCTGACAATTTGGCATAAATTGCTCTAGAAAACGTCAATAATTCTTTGTTTGTAAACAATGCAACTGTTAAAAGCTGTCCCTATCTATTGAGGACGAGATAAAGTCAAGGAAAGGTTTTGTGAAGCCAATATGAAAATTGCTGATGAAAATTAGTCTGATACCTTGATTTTCTAAACATAGTTTGGGGCCTATGTAGACAAGAAATTAACCATCATAAAATTTATGAGCCTTAAAACAGGCAACAGGTAGAATTATTGCAAACATAACTGATCATTCCCCAATTACTCCTTACGGAAATATACAGTGTATGTTGCATAATACCTGTAATTTAGTTAGGGAAATTACTTTACTGTACACTTCTGTCTTCATTTTTATGGCCTAGGTCGTGATACCGACTTAAAAACAGGACAGCGGACAGCCTTTCGATAAATAACATA
>JAQFXM010002295.1:0-25587 GCA_034693345.1 Entomobrya multifasciata
AGCGGTGCTACTTTTTACCGCTTTCTACCTTTGAAAACCCTTATACCAAGCCAAACATTACTTACAATTTGGATAGATTCTATAACTAAAAACGTTTATGATCAGTGGTAAAATAATAATGATTTAATGATGATTTGATGTAATTTAAAATTGGAAAATAAGTAGTCTAAACTAACAAAATTTGTACGGGGAAAACCATTAAATAAATTCGTTTCACACAACAGGATTGGTATGTTCAACTTAGCATTTTATTTTAACGTGTTTTGTACTTCTTGCATTGTAAGTTGTAAATATAACGTTTTCATAAACTTATATAATATTGATTCTCAAGTTTTTCCTTTCCCATACTTAAATCCTATATTACCAAAAGCTATTTTATCTTGTGTTTTAAAATTATTTGCCCCGATGGTTTTAACGGCAAGAATGTTAAATACACCGTAATTTCGTTCGCCAATGTTTCCCAATCCAGCATTTTTGAAGCCTACGTTAAAAAATCCAATGTTTCCTACTCCAAAAGTAAATCAATCTTGTCAGTTAAATGTATAATGAAAAAAATTAAATTTCTGTTCTAAACTCAAACCTTTAACGTACCTATTCCAAGATTAAATAGACCAACATTGCTATGAATTAAAAAAAACACACAAAATTATTTTTTTAAACGATAATATTTCTTTTAACATTGAAATGAAAGTAAAGTCATAACATTCCTTTTTTGTTCTTACCATGCAGAAATGTCTGGAAACGTTTGAAAGTTTATCAATATCACAACTAACAGCGTTAGAAGTAGCCTTTCAGCTATGGGCTTGTGCATGGTTTAATGAAAGTTTTAAAATATTATTATCTACCATGTATACAAGTGACAATTGAGTGTAGCTTCGTTAAAAAGTGATCGAGGTCTTGGAACTTTTAACAAATGACAACCACCAGCGGCGCAAAAAGCGACAGTCTGATTTTCTATTACATTTGACCGTTTAGTTATTTCGTAGATAATATTTTAAACAGATTTTTAGCATTGGACATCACTAACGGTAGAATGTGACTGGTCACAACGATGCTCGCTTATCATTCGCATGCATCTTGTTGACAGACAGATAGTTCAAAAAAGGTAGAATGTATGAAGTTTGGGTTTATGTAACAAAATATTATATAGCAATTACCATTAGGGTAGTACTGCAAACTTTCAGTTTGATTATTTAAAATGCGCACAAATTATAAGTGTCCATCACTTAAGGATATTTATTCTTTGTCAATTATACATCCAATTGAACATGCATGCTGAAATAATACTATATTATTTTTGTTTAAGAACAGTATTTTTCACCTAGACCTATAAAAGGGACATTAAATGTGTGGCAAGGTAGTAACAGAGCTGCTTGCGAATTAAAGCAGTTGATCTTCAAAAATTTCCAACGCAAATATAATGCAGACTCAGCCGACGGCAAGATACACAACCAATATCAACAGTGCTGCTTTTTTAACTACTTATTGTTTAGCGTACGTAATTTTCATCGCATTCATGTAGTTTAGCATATAAAATTACTAATCAAAATTAATGCAGATTTCTTCAATAACGTTTGAAATTAATCAGGAGTCTTGCATGTTCCAGTAATCAACATGTTTGATTCACTAAAAGTTATTTTATTGCCAAATTACGGTCTGACATGTAATATTTTTTGAGTTCAATAAGTTATGAGAGCATATTTTATTTTACTTGCATTTCATGTTTCTAAATTTAATTAACGGGCAACAGGTTGCGATTCTGAGCGTTGATGAGCTTATTAAATATCAAAAAAACGTGGCGAGTGGTGAATTATCGGATACTAATAAAATTTGTTTTGTATGCTCTTAAAACACAATAAAATTTGATTTTAACGAGTCACAATGCTGTTGATTGCTATTTATTTATGTTTCAATGATTATTTCGTGAAGAAAATGTTTAGTATGGTTTGTATGCAAACTGTATTTGAGCGAACAATTATTTTATTTTGTCTTTTGTTTAAGCCTCAATCCTTTAAATTGTTTAAGCGTACACTCATGATAAAGGTTATTGTAAGATCGGTGTTTGAAATTTCTGTTTGACAATTAGCCTCTATGGGACAAACTAAATTCAGAAGAATCTGAGAAATGAGAAACAAAGGTACGATTACCTATCTCCACTTAAAATAAAGCCTGACCATGCAGGTCTTTGAAAACTTGCGATTAACGTATTTATAAGACAGTTAAAATAATTGTTGAAGGAGAAATAATGGTCATGTTAGGTTGAAATATTACCGCTATGCACAAATCAAGAGTCCGTTGCTATTACTGTATTATTTACTGGAAGACGCAATTCAGAAAATAGCTTTCTGGTCACCTTTCCAGTTTTTCCAACGGGAATTTGACTTAAAATGAATATGCCTCCTCTAAGATGCTTGTAAGGTGGCAAGTTATCTATGGTAGGTAACAACAAAACAAACAATTAAGATGACGAATTTCATTGTATTAATAAACCTTTTTTATAATTCTTTTGGAAATTTCCTGCTTACTTTCTGTGAAGCAAAGGAGTTCTTGAACTGTAGCCGTTTTCCCAGTAGCCAAGACAACAAAACCTCTGGCAACAGAGCCACCTCCGTCGGGATCATTGACTCCAATGACAATGGCTTCAGCTACTGCAGGATGGCGCAGTAGAACGTTTTCAATTTCACTTGGGGAAATCTGCGACATGAAAAAAAGTTTATTGATATCCCCTTGTAAAAAATCAAATATCGGGCTAATTAAGTAATCAATATTTAATTTTTAGTACTAACATGGTTGTTGTAATATTTAAAAATTTCCTTTGCTCGGTCCACAATGTAAATGAAACCTTCCTCATCATAATACCCAACATCGCCTGTTTTCACCCAACCATTTTTAAAAGTCTCCTGTGTTTCCTCCATCTTACACACGTAGCCCGCACTCATTATCTCTGTTTTAAAATAAAGTTCTCCTTTGTGATTTGCACCAACCACTTCCCCAGTTTCAATATCCACAACCTTCAAACTCGTTTTTGGAGGTAGTTTTCCAACTGTGTAGTCTCGAACTTCGACTGCTTCATATTTTCCATTTTTCACGGAATCCCAGTTTGCAGTAGTGACAAGCAGTCCAGCTTCCGTCATTCCATACAACTGCATTGTAAAAAAACTATTATTTTATTGCTGGCTAATATGTAACCGTTAACGTATACCAGAGTTTTCAATTAACTTACATTGATAAATGTTTTTAAATTGGGCAACTTTCTGATAATTGCCAGTGTTTCTGGTCCGATTACCTGGCCTGCAGATGCCAAATAGTGAAGTGAGCTCATGTCATATTTGGAAGCATTTGGATGATTTACCAAACCAGTGAGATACTTTGGAAAACCAACAATAGCCCGAACCTTGTACTTGTGAACTGCTTCCAATAAACCCTCCACAGACACACTTGGAAACGTAAGGAGATACCTGCCCCGCGTAATAAATGATAAACCCACCACCGACCCAACAAAATGTGTTTGTCTGGATGTAATTATTGTTGGAACATTGTCCATGTCCGTAAACGGTAAATTCTCAAAAGCCTTTAAACATTCTAAAAGAGCCCGATGTGTATAAATTGTACCCTTGCTGTCTCCTGTCGTTCCACTAGTCGGTAATATGAGACAAATATCATCCAAATTGAAACTGGATTCAGGAAGGGATAAACCATCATCTTCATAAAATTCTTGAATTGATAAGCAATCCTGTGGAATGACGTTTCTTTCCCCGTTTCCAAATACGATGACTTGGCATTTCCAATCTGCTATGGATTTAGCTGCCTTTAGACACTCCGTGGCGTATTGGCAATCACAAGCTATAAATTTAGCTTTAGATTCCAAGATTCTTGTTATGAGTACATTGTCTCCAGTGTCTTCTGGATATGAGCTACGTACAATCCCATTTGCTCGCCAGACGCCCAGAAGAAATGCATGTACATTGCTGGGATCGTGGGTGGAAAAAATTACGGTGTCACCTTTTTGTAGACCTAGTTTTTGAAATTTGCTTGCAATTTTTTGAGAAATTAAGAGAAATTTGGAGTAAGTCAGAGACTCTCCCGATGACCCGTTTTCCTACAAAATAAAAAAGGGCTTTTATTAAAATTCATAAATGTAGTCAATAATTACTTATTGCATGGCTTTGTAACAATTACAACTTACCACACATATTTGACGACCAGCCTTTACATGCTCCTCTACTTTCTTTACAACGTAATTTGGAACATTCGTTGCATCTGGAAAATCCCAAAAGCAATCGAATTCGGAGTACAGTACCAAATTTTCATTCTTCTCGACAGGAGATGTGACTAGGTTCGATAGTGAAAACATTTTTCCTTCAAGAAAAACTTTTTTCAAGTTTAGAAAGATCCAGTTTACTTCTGAAATCCTAGCCTCTCTGCGTCAACAAAAATTCTGTTCCAAAGAAAAATCTGTACTGGAGAGCAGATAAATAACGACCAGTCTATTTAAATGGAGAATTTTTTCTCGAACAAATAATATAAAAAATATATTTACTTAAGATTTCGTTCTCTATTTCTGTTTGGAGTAAGCATACACATTCATTTCTTAAGATGACAGTATAAGCATTGTAAATTTTAAATTTTAATCAACAAATGCGTACATAATATTGCGTATTTTACTGACTGAGTAAAACTTTAAAAAATATTAAAATGCTGCTGGAAAGCAAACAAAGAAAGATAATTAGAGATGCGTTGAGTAAGTCAATTTAGAATGTAAAATATGATAAAAATTTGCTCTACTACTTTTGCTACTTTTGTTTGTATTCATAACCTAGCTGGCATAATGACAAAAATATGCGAATACTTTTGTTTTGAAATAGCCTTAGGCAGATTGGATGTCTGTAATTTGAAAATTTGTCATTAAAATTACGTGCGTTGTACATAAAAATTCTGGAAAAATAGGTAGGTGTGTGCAAATTAGTGTGAGAACGTCATGATTTTTTTGTAACTGAAGCTAGAATTGAGGACAGTGAATAACATTGTATTCAAACATCCATTACGGTTTTATCTGGAAGGCTTCAACTGTATCTTATTCAATTATATTTTTTGTAAATTCATAAGCTGCTTACTTGAGAATTTGTAAACAAAAATTTGTCGTACATGTGTTTAAAAACAAACTATGTAATTATGTCATAGACTTATGAACTATTGCACATGAGTAAATTTCTAAATGATTCTGAAAGATTTTCTTTGCTAATTTTATGAACCCAATAATACTTTAAACGCACAAAACAAAGTATTTTAATGCAGTATACATGCGTACATCATTGGGTCATACGAATATTAAATATTTCTGAACAGTTACATTATTATAAAATTGCCAACTATGAACTATTTTCATTCATGCACAACCCTTTATAAACTTACCAAAAAAAATAATTGCAATTCCCGATAGTACAACTGTAAACTGATGAAGATATAAATTCTCGACGACGAAGATGACGAAGTCAAAATTTAAATACCAGATCGAGTAATGTGAATAGTCTCAGCAAAATATGAATTTAGGAAAAATTGCTAATAGCTCAAATAATTTTAGAGTATCATGCTAAGTATTTAAAATATAAACTTTTAGTTTGGGAGAACTTAAAACTCACATTTCTTTTCGAACTTTCTGGAGATACAATCACTAGCCAGAACGAGAATTCAACTAAAATTATAAAGTTGCAAAGGTGTACAGGGAAACAATGAAAGGTTTAAGAGTTATTTTAAGCATACAAATGACCTAAAAACATATATAGATACTAATAGATAGTAGTCCAACCTATCCCAATTTTTTCTATGTACATGGATGGGTCAAGTCTCCAGATTGATGGTTTTTGTTTGTGATTTGGTGCTGATGATGCTGATCATTCTTAACAAAAAAGGTATTATAATGAAACGTTGTTTGCTAGATTGTTCGGATACCGTATAAAACAAATCTAGTTGATGTCTGAACAAAAACTCTAATTCATCAAATCAGCAACTTTGAAATTTATACACCAATTTTCTGTAAGTATGTTTGAGATATTTAAAGCTCATTAAGTAAATATATATGCAGCTAGTTGATTTTTTCTAAACGTTACCCGGAATTCGGATAGATTTTGAGGTTTTTAACTAATAGCTTACTAGGAATACTTACGAAATTAGGGAATAGGCGAAAAAGCAGATCAAATAGCCTGAAGTAATATTAGTAACAAAAAGAGAAAAATGTTGCGTTTTCTTCCACAAAAAATAAGCCAACATGATTAGGATACTTATGATTGATAACGCAATTAAATTGACATTAATTCTTCTGGTAGGGCACTAATGTACGCTTAAAAATTGAAAGCGGTAACTTAATTTATGGCAGCACTTTAAAACACACGCCTAAACTAATACAATAAAAAATTTGTACTTTATTGTGTCTACAACAGTTATTAAAATTAAAATTTATCTGCCTCATAAATCATTACGCATATTGCTGCAAGCATGCTTTAAACACTTGTTTTAATTTATCTTCTCGATTACAAATGATTTAAGTATACTACGCCAATTTAAATCGCACAACTCATGTAATTACTTGGTCTATTAGTGGCTTAGCTGTTTGTTGTTTTAACGACTTGGCGTAAGCCATTAATCAATTTGACGACCGAAATGAGCGTAGTGAACAGTAAATATCTGAATAATAAAATTCCTTGTCCTACAACCGCAATTTTCTGTGGTGTTTGTTAATCATGATTTCGTTCACTTGATCTTATTAGAAATCTACTAATAATCAAAGCTATAAAACAAGCAAGGCTAAAGCAAAAAACGAAAGTATTGTATTTGCGT
The DNA here is from genome assembly GCA_034693345.1 of Entomobrya multifasciata. NCBI lineage: Eukaryota > Metazoa > Arthropoda > Collembola > Entomobryomorpha > Entomobryidae > Entomobrya > Entomobrya multifasciata. The sequence goes on from JAQFXM010002295.1 coordinate 6,835, forward strand.
TTGTTCTATAATTCCATTTCCAAATTTTTTTAGCAATTATTCATGATGAAGTTCCATTCACACAAGAGATCGAAATTTTAATTGCTTTTGACACATTAAAAACTACGTTTAGTAAAGCGGACATTTACTCGAAGGGGCATTCTGAGAATTTCGCGTGGTCACTGATTAATTTAGAAGTTCCATTTAGAGAGTTTTAAAGAAAATTAAATAAGGTACATGGAAATTATACATTTTAAAAGCTTAAACCCATCAACCAACGTCATCATTTATATAATTTCACGCAAAAAAATCCTCGAAATTGTGGCTTATATTTTACAACACCATTTTATGAAACTCTTATTATCACATCATGCATCATAGGCGGCATCCTTTATGAAACAAAGTAGATACAGAGAAAAATGAAAATGCATTCACAATTTCAGATAAACTTCATTTCCATCACTCATCACAGATTAGGGAGTTTGGGAGAAACTGATTTTTTTTTGTGAAAAAAGTGAAACTTTGTTTCATTATTTATTATGTAAGAAAATTTCGTTTTAAAATCGTGCATTTTGAATTGAAAGGTAGTCCATGAATTTTGATAATGATTCCGACACAAACCGAACCACTATACTATAGTGTACTGATTCACTGTAATGAATGGAATTTTACACTTTAAATTTTCTGGTGAATTTTCCTCCTTTCATCCACATTAAAAACACTTTTAAAGGGGATTTTACAGCGAATTTAACGGTAGTGTTAATGATAATCATTAAATGAAGTGCCAACGACAGTTTTAACAATTACTATCCTTTTTCTACATCAAACAATGCAACTCGACCGTTTCGCACATTCACTTGGAAAATATTACATTTTTATCGACACTTTTTTTCAATTTTATCTTGTTTGAATGAATTCAAAGCGTTATAAAAGCCAAACTGAAATCACGACATTTTAGCAGTAAAATTGTTAAATTATATATTGTCATGTATGCGTGCATTTCATTTTTACATTTTATTTCTAGTGGTTTGCCTGATTATTATTGTTAAAATGGGATTTCTTCTTTTTTCTTTCGTTTCTTCGTTACGGTTGGTCGTGGTGCCTAATGAATCGAAAGCGTGCGAAATTCCTTTTTTAGAATTTTTACACATTTCAAGTGACAGCATAGCCTTTTGTTGTCACAAAATTGCGTATTGCGTGCAAATTTCGTTTTAAATGTTTTGAAATTGTCAAATGCATCAAGCATCCGACTGATCAGATCAGACAAAAGAATAGAGTTGCATATTAAGTAGTTATGCTGATGTGAATGTGTGATGCACGATGCACGCATGCGTGCATATCATTAAATTATTATTTTTTTTGTAGTATGATAAAGTGGTAAATAGAGTACATCGTTATATCAGCAAAAATGAAATTTATTGCTGTAGCAACAACGGTAGTTGCGTTGGAGGGGAAGATGGAATCCATAAAATTTCTTTATACCTTTCTAAACAATTGTAAAGCAGTTAGTTTGACAATTTTTTTGAGAAATAAACGCCTTGAGTACTTGATATTCTTCCTGTTTTATTATCACAGTCCGAAGAAGAATGAGCAAATATAGAAATACAAAATGTATTATAATAATATGGAAATGAAACAATTATGTGTGATGTCGTGTTGTGTCTGTGTCTTTTTTTGTAAATGTCTATGATTATGACTGATGATGTTATGTAGTTACGTTTGTCTCGCTAAGTCCATTTGTCGTCTGCTGCAAACGCTTATATTGTGTCGTTTTATGCGTGAGTACAGACGTAAGTAGGTTGAAATTGAAATTAAAAGGAAATAAAAAATAAATTGAATAGCAGGTAACTTTTCTTTTGTGTCTGCGTCAGAACTTTGTCGCACTTTTTTTATCACAAAGTGCACAAAAGTGGTTTCTTATAGCGTCTGCTAATGAAGTCTGTCCATTCAAAACGGGAACAGGGAATAAAGACAAAAAGAGCTATGGCAACGCAATGAAATCTCTGTTTCAAGCAACTTACATGTAGCGCTAGTTTAATATTTCGAGTCGTGTAGCGTAGTTTAAACTAACATTTTACTATCGAAACTTTTTTTTGCAAAATATCGCAGGTATTCTAAGTATATTAAAAAGATTTTTGCGCCCAACGGACTATTATGACGCTGACTGATGATGAAACGATGAGGATTGAGAGATGAACTTAATGTGACGTATGACGCATTCCAAGCAGTAAAGAAAATCATAAATTTTTGTATGTATAATGCTTTTATTTGCAGTGCCAATTTTTTTTATAAAAATTTTATATTAATTTGGAGACAGCAAATTAAATCGGTCGAAAAGTTTACTGAAAAGCCTAAAGAAATTTTCACAGGTAGACTAGAGTAATACTTTACTATAGATTTGTCAAAGGGTTGATCTGTTGATGGAAAATGTAAATATGTAGCAGAATAACGGAAACAATGAGGGGAACAGAAATGCATAATATCGTATACCGCTTTCTCCTCTATGTACCATGAAACCAGTCACATTTATTTCTTAATTTACAATATTTTTGAAACCATTTTAAAGTAACAAACGTCAAATTTAGCAGTTTTATTTCTCGCTTTACGACTATCTGTATTTTTTATACGCGTGCTGTCATAATTAATGGTTTAAAAACCATATAAATCTAATGCAAGTTTAGTAATATCGTTAGCGTAAAAATTAGGTTTTAGTAAATATACATACAAATTTTCGTTGTTTAGTTTAGAAATCCTATGGTACATGATAATTGAGAGCACTTTTCTGTTACGAAATATATAATGATTCGTCAACCATATAAAAACTGGATACGTGTTGCACGTACGCATGGATTTTTATATTGAGATTTTGTCTTTTCTTGTTATTATAAAACAGTTTCATGAAAAAAATCTGCAACAAGATAAACATGGCAAGCTCATCTTGAACTAAGAATGAAGGCTTTGCGCATGCATGAGTAATTTTCTGTTTACTGTAAAATTGCCAGAAGCAGTGGTACAACAGAGCCATCATAAACAATTATGTTATGGATAATTATCACAAGTTCGCTGAAAAAAAGATTTGCTAATTTTTTTGGGTACAATTTACAGATAAGATGATTGATATACATACATGCATTTAAAAGACACACGTATATGTCGAACCTAAAATAAAAGTATGAAGTTTTAATGGAATAACTTACAAAATCGCAATCAGTCAGTCAGCCCCAAAGTATATAATAATATTAAATGTGCTTAGAATGCAATAGTATTGCTGGCCTACTACGTGGGAAACCTGCCGAATGTGCTGACGATTATTATGATGTTGTTTTTTGGTAGTGTTATTAATGACTTGAATAGTACTTCTTGTATTTTCCTGACATTGGGCTTGACCTTCCACCACCAATCTCATTTGCTTTGCTGAACATCTTGCGAACTATACTTTTGTATACTATGTATAATTCAAAGCTAACCACAACTATATTTCGTACACATGATACAATATAGTAATATGGATGGGTACGGATTACAACAATCAGTTTCCATACAATGTACAAGAATTGAAGACATATGGATAAATGGGGTAAAAATCAGCACACGAAAAATACATAAAACATACAAAATACCAGTTGAACTTGTAAACCAACAAGTCATCGTCATCAGTTTGCGTCTTGAATATTTTCAACTATCTTGAATTATTTGGTGAATTTTCCAAATCATGCAGCCAAGCAGCATATAATTTGCAACTCATCTCAAATTTGGCTTTGAAATGAACAAAATTTAAACAAATATGCTTGAAACTTACGGAGACAGTGGAAATGTTTATGAAACATGCATTTGAAAATTAGTAAAAATTAAGGTTAGTGCTATGATCGTTTGCATTCACGTTTGCATTTTAATTTTCATAACGCAAAATCCGTATTATTTGGAGAGATAAAAATAAAAGATGCGACACGAGACGGAGACGGAACAGTCATCAATCATTCACTTGTTTTTCACTTTTCTTCACACACCTTAAACGATTCATCTTCAGATTGGGTTAGTTGGGTATCACGCAGTTTGTTGTTTTGTTAGAGCAGCTCCAAGAAGTCTGACGTATTCAAATAATATGAAAATTTTAAGTCAAAGCAACGTCGTGACTCCAATTCTAAACGACACAAAACGAGAGACGTCAGAATAATGAAACTACATAATTTTTGATAAACTGGATAGGAACCCTCATCTTGGCTCATTTTACTTTTAATTATATACATTGAGTAAAACTGGAAAGAGAATTGTAAATGACAGCGCACTCTGAAAAGACGTAAAATCGGGTAGACCATTTCTTAAATACTTTTTATTATGCTTTCTGTATACTTTGCTCTGTAAATATATACCAATAATGTGTAATGTACTCGATTTGTTTCCAGGAAACTTGGGTGGTAATGGTGAGTGGTGACAATAAATTATTTACAGGATATTCATAAAACTAAGCCTTCTGTGTCTTGTATGTTGTTTTACTAAAACCTAGGCGACAAAATACATTATAATCTCAAGTGCAGCTCAAATTTCAGGCTGATAACGCGAAAAAAAATCTAATTTTAGAATAACTGAGGTTATACTCACTTCCATGCATGTTAAGATTATACATACATGGTGAAAACAATAGCATCGTGCATTTTAGAATATGCTTAGGAAAATAAAATGTTTTCAAATTTATCAGTCATCATGATATGATAAGGATATTTGTATGATATTAACAGGAACATGAAAAGGTACAAACTACATACAACACAATTTTGTTTGATGGGCATAGTTTGGTCTGGTCGACTTTGAACTGATTTCAGTGAGAATTCATTTCAATGCAGAACTGCATAGGGTCTTTAAACTTTTCGACAGTCACAAAGTCACAATCGTCTTCATTTCATGATTATAATTATTAGAAGTAAACAAATGTGTAATTCTAAAAATCCTATTCTAGGTAATCTGGTCTGGTCGTCACCAAGAAAAGAAAGACAGTATGCTTAAGTACATATGAAAGGAAGGAATATGAACTTTGGCGTTGGTTGGTCAGTTGTGTATATTCCAATATTCCAAATTCCAAATATATCTCCTTGGTGGAAAATTAAAATACATCTAGAGTTGGTAGTATATATCAAAGTATTATTTCTAGAGTGCCTCTGGCCTGAAGCACATGAGCCGTACTGACGATGACGATGTGAGTTATCGTCATCGTACTTATAAAACAACATTTTGTGGACCTGTCTCAAAAGAATGAATGTGATAATAAGCTTAAATGAATTAGAGAGTCTAGAGCTATTTCTTAGAGTTTTGTTGGAAATGCAGGGTAACTGTGAAGTAAAAAAAATCGTTGATGGTTTTTTATGCTGTTTGAAAGCTAGTGTTGTTGTTGTAGTAAGAGGAATCAAACTCAACTAACAAAGAACTTGCTTTGTGTCTAAATTTGGGTATAGTGTTTGCAATAAAGATGAATGGCCATAGTCATGGGAAATAGAAAAGGGAAGTAAAAATGAATAGGAGCCATACAAAAAATCAAGGTGGTATATGAGCATGTCGAAATGATGAGCAGAGAGCACCATCCATGATCAATGATTCATGATGTATGCATTTTTAAATGATAAATGAGTAGGAAGAATCAAGAAAAAATATTTAAGTTTTTTTGTCGAGTGTAGGGCTAGTTGGTATTATTTAGGACCTTATTAAGACTTGTGTGAGAGTCAAATTAAATTTCTTCAATGTTAATTGCTTTTTATCATTCAAGTATGTAATTGGATGGTCGTAGCGTGATAGCGATACAATGATAATTAAAATCATGCATGGGCTATGTATCTTCTCACTTGACAACTGAGAAAGATTAATTTATGAGATTAAGTGATCGTAATGTGACACGTTGACACGTAAAATCGGAAAGTGAAACAGAAAAAGAGACCTTGATGACCAGCACAACTTATGCAATAGTTGATGGGGGATTTGTGAAGGAATAAAAAATCTCACTTTTAGTTTTCAGAATAAGTTAAGCCTAATTATTTGATATTTAAAATACTCTCTTTAATTTCTGCATTATTTACACAGTTTTCAATCGACAGCATTAAGAAATTGCATTGAATATTGTTTTTTCATGTAAATTTTTATATATCATGTTGTGACAGTAATTAATACTCCATTTTTTACATTGCAACTTTCATTGTACCAAAAACCACACCACTAAATGGACAATTAACTTTAACTACATTTTTGCTACATAATCAGCTTTGAGGGTAATACTCAAATTTTTCAACAATGGGTATAGTATGAATGATGTAACAGATTCAGATAACCACAGCGAAATAATGCCACAGGAAAACATTTGTGTAGATAATCAAAAAAGATCATCATTATTTTCCTTCGCTGTATTATTAAATACAATGAAGTGGGACAGTGCACTCTGACCCGGCAAGGCCTAAACCAAGCCCATCAAAAATTATCTGTTGTAAAAGTTGATTTATATCATATTTTTCTGCGTGAGTACGTATGTTTGTATTTCTCTCTGTGGTTTTATCTTTTATATGAATGAAGCCTCTCTGCGGAAGTACTGCATTGTTGAAAATGAAGTCATCACCATCACAAATGATGCTAAACAATTATATGGGGCTGGTTATCTGATACTACACACAATGTTTTTTATATTATTATGCGCACTGAGAAAAATAAAAAGCCCAAAAAAATGACACAATCATAAAAACAAAATTTGATGTTTTATTTTTATTTCTCTCAATGAACTGAATACGAACACATTTTATTATTACAATTTTTTTACCATGCTAAATGCTATCAAAATCAACAATACGCTAAACAGCCAAAGCAAATTTCAAACTTGTATGCGCGTCAAACGAACGCGTAAAATTTTTAAAAATAAGAATGAGGATCACTCATGATGATAACATCATTTATATTTTAACTGTTATTCTCATTTTTTTCATTATTAACGCAATTATTTTTATTGTCTACTTTGCTGTTATGTCTATTCAACGATGTATGTTTAATGATAATGTTTTTGATATATGTAATGTGCATTTGTGTTTGTACTTTTTCATATACATCATCATTATCATTGTCAGTTTCGCTTTTGTACGTTATATAAAGCAATAACGCAATTTTTTAGGTAACATATTTTCTGTTTCTGACGTGGATTACCTAAATTCATCTTTTTGCATGGCACTTTGGCATTTTGAATAAAAAACTTTTTACTGCGATTTGGAACACTTTACGATGATCATAATATACCACATGGAATATAAAAAATGAGAACAAATGTACAAACGTGAAATTTTTGTAGGGTTTCGTTATTATAAGCCATTTGCATAGAAATCAGGAGCACGAGGATTGTGATACGTTCCGTTTTGGTGATGCGCTTCGAGAATGATGATTACAGGGAAGCCAAATAAAAAACAAGGAAAAGAAAAAATATATTACATTAAATTTGCCTTTGTGTGTGTGCATCTTGTTTTATGTAATTTTTGCATGCATCGTTGGAAAATCTACATGATTCACATGATGTAATTTTTTTATCTTGGGTATACAAAATATAATGTATAGAAACGATGGTTTTTAAAAAAGAAAAGCTGATTGAGATGGAACATTTGGTTGTTTAAGGTAAATTATGAATTACTTGAAGTAACATAGCTTTTCTTGCGACCGTGATCCATGATCGTCACAATCGTGTCCATTATGAATCATCTATGCTTGAAAAATGTTGAAAACTTGTACTGTGAAATTAAAATAATTCTAATTTGCAAGTAGCCAATATTTTCGTTAAGTTTATCTATCATACCGTACCATCCACAAACTTTGATTTGAGTTTGTTTTTGAGATCAGATAAAATTTCTTGGAAAAGTCCATGCGCACTCCAGTGGTAATATTTTGTTTTTAAAGTGGATGGAAAATAACGATGTAGTCAGGTATTAGCATGAAAAAAATGTATTTTGTTGATATAGTATGCATGGTATGGTAATGCTTGACACACTACTACAATAATATGAATTGCTAGACAACCTCGTGATTGGGATTTTTACATTTTTTACTACAATTTGTGAATTTTTTCCCATTATATAATTTGCCCAGCTGCTGGATTTTTTGTGTTCGTAGTAGTATGAAATTTGTACATAGAATGTTCTTATTGTTGCCAGTCTTGTTTTTTCCTTTTACGATGTCACGTCCTTTAAAAACATCCAACGTAGTTATGCCTACAAATGAGAACTTATGCATACACACATATTATTATGTGTAAAGGTATGTTACTCTCTAAATACCATGTGTACAAAAGTACAAAACAAGGATTAGTTTGTCCGAACGAAAGGGCAGACGACATCACTAGACAACACATAAAATTGAAAGTCAAAAGTGATAATAAAAGTGAGCTCTTTCTTAGATATGAATGCGTATCAAATGCAGTTCGCAAGGTAATAGTAAAGGTGGGGGAGGAAGGGAAGGAGAGCACGTTTTTGGCTTCTTGCTATACTTCATTTCGCATAATAAATGAATGTGTCTCTACATATGATGTACATGTGTATGTATCTCATCTTATGTAACAATTGCATTAAATCCTCAATTTTATTGTAAATTCAACCCTTTCGTTATACAACTAAAAGCTGAAGCATTTCATGTCGATCAGTTTTGCAAGCAATTCATCATGCAAAAGCTCTGCTATCTATTTAGCAACAATTATAGTTAAATGCTCAACAACTTTGTAAGAAGAGAGAGAGAGTTGAGTCAAAAAGGAGTACAATGGAACTCCTTGAGCAGTACCAGAGGTTATCATGAAACCAGAAATAGAGAAGGTCTTTGCTTCATGACCACACAATGAATAAGTAACAAAACCCCACAAAACAAACCTTTAAAAGTTTTTGTGACTTAATCTGCTTTTATTCATACACCATTCATTACATAAATTGCAAATGCAATGTATTCGGTGGAATTGGAAAATGTTGAACGAAAATATATACGATGGATCTACAAAATGCACAACACGACATATGAGACCTTTTTTCTCATTGTTTTTAAACAATGAAAATGAACTACATCCATATTTTTTGCAGTACATCTTGTAGAGCAGTTCTTTAAATGAAAATGGCAGTCATTCATTAAGTCATTCAACAAGATTCGAAAGAAATTCACTCTTTCTTTTTTTAATCTTCTTTAAAAAAGATTTACTGCTTCTTTGACTCCACGGAGCTGCACCAAAACGGAACATTAAATTACACACATGTGAAAACGATTATGAATACGAGACTTCTAAGACATCAAATCACGATATTATTTTGATGATACATTTTCATGCGACTCTGTCTTTTCGTTTCGTGTGCCTGCCTGCCTCTAGTTCCTAGCACGTTTGTATATTTGTACATTTGATGTCTATTTTACTGTTTTTGTTTGCGGTGTTGGTTGTTGCATGTTTCATCTCTGCCTTTTTCTTATATTTTTTGCACAGTATTTTAAAAAAATCCTTTCTCCTTCTCTTGTTGTTCAATTTATTTTAAAACCAACATCGTCAAACGAGGCTTAAAAATTCATAATCCTTTTAACATATTATGCATCTATTGACGATGTACGAATTTATGAATATTCTGTACTCCGTACCCCATGCCATTCTCCCTTTTTTCTTGCTTCTCTCCTTACTTGTCTTGTTGTCTTGTTGAGAAGGGTGCATGTGCACAGTCAGTGTAACATGTACCCACTTTTTCTAAATGCCTAAAAATGAACTGTTGACTGTTTTGTTGCTAACTCCTCAGGCAAAGTCATAATATTCTTAGTGAAACTTCCTTTTCTTTTATAATATTAAGTTTTTTATCTTCATTCTTCATGACTTGGCTTAGTCTCATCATCATCATCTCATTTTTTTCATCAACTGACTTGAAGAGAAATGACTTGACTCCTCCACTTCACATTTTAAACTAACTATGAGCCCATCCTACATAACGGTTAACATTTTGAAAAAAATGATCATTTTTTGGGTTGAGAAATAACAGCGTTATTTCAATGAATAAACAAGACACGCGAAAAACAAAGACAATAAAATAGAAATAAAAAAATCTCTTCTCTTAAGAGAAGGTCTTTCAGTTCATTCTTCAGTTTCCTTTGTCATTTTACACATGCAGATGAAAAATACAAAAGCAAACGAAAAGTGGAAAAGTCTGTGCTGTTGTTGATTTTCAAAGATTTCATCATCGTTATCATCAAACACCATCATCAACGTATCGACACATCTTTTTTTCTTGAATTAACTTCATCTCCGCTTCGTAATCATCCCAATCACATCACATCGCATCACAGATCCTTAAAATACATATTGCAAAAATAATAAAGCAATTTTTAAATTTTCCTGTTATTACTCCTCTGCACTGCATCATCTCTTATTTTTCACAATTATTTTATTGGCAGTTTGTTTAGATAGTCATAGTCATAAGTTTATCAAGTCTATACACACGCCATTATTATTATATGCGTGAGGGTGGACGGTCAACGGACTTATAACTACCTAGTGCACTGTTAAATTTTTTTCTGAATAGAGAATTGGAATACAGCGAGTGCAAACACACATAATAAAAAAAATAGTGTTATCATTAATTTCGCTTAGATAGTCTTTGCATTCATCATCATCACGTATCACGTGTATTTTAAATGTAGAACTGCTGCCACTACTTTCGTCATCATAATAGAGTTTCGCTATCAATTTTTTTGGCTTCATTCTTCAGCATCGGCATCGGTTGTTCGCCTTATTACCAAAATTACTTGTTGAAAAGGTTAGTTAAAAATAAGAAAATGCGTTAAGTGAAACTGAAAGGAAGTTTTTCGAGAAGAGGAATAAGTAGGCGAAAAAATAGTCAAAAATATTTGTAAAAGAACATTCATTTTTTTATTATTACACACTGCAACTGCAGATCTGTGCCATTGCAGTTCAGTTTTGCTATATGTGTAGCTATTTTGGTTACATAGGTATGTTATGCATATCACACGACCGCATACTTCACCACGCAGATAGCTATGCCGTACATGCGGACATAATATATCGTTGATTGTTGGCTTGGCTGAATGAAAAACTGTGTGAGAGCTCCAAAAAAATCACATAGTCAAATAGGCAAGGCTTCTCTTCTCGCAATAATATAAAGCAACTTCCCAACAGCACTGCTGAAAAAAACACATAAAAATCCATCCAAAACAATTTTTGTTTGAAGTTTACTTCACTTCCCAGTGTGCACTCAGCATTCTTCATGTTGTCGTCCTCGAAGTAGGAAGTACTGCTGTTGAGGTGGTCTTCTTTTTAGCGTTTTGTGTGTGGTATTCATAATTTGATCTTACAAATTACTATGTGCGTAGGCAAAAAAGACTAAAAACACAGTTTGGTTTGATTTTGGTAATTTTTTATCTTTTTCATGTTTACTTAATAGCGCAACAGCAAAAAAAGCTTATAACTTTGTTACTTTTTGTACTTTGTATCTATCAGACTAGTGACTTGACTAGATCACTAGTGCAAAACAGAATCCATAAATTTTACCCATACTGGTTGGTGTGCAAGTGTGCATGCGCATATACACCTCATTATTAAATCAGAGCAGAAGAGATTCTTTTCTTGAAAGTAAATTTTTTTCTCATATTTTTGATCGCAAAAATATAAAATATTATGAAGTAATCTCATTAGCGTCATTATTATTTTTTTGCTCGAGAATTTGATCTGATTTTATTCTGAAGATAAAAATAATATTATTGAGTCAGGCACAAGTATGTAGTTAGGCAGAAGCAAGCAGACATTTTTTATAAAGTACGCTGGGTTTGGTGATGTAGAAAAATTCCTTTTCGTGTAGAAAAATAGCAAAGCTTGAACTGAGTTGGTTAATTATCGTGGAGGAGTATAGTTAGTTATATTATGTGTGTGATAACATGATAAACACTTTTTTTAAGCTGAAAAAAGTTAAGTGAGGTACCATCACTTTACCACTGCACTAAACTATAAAAGTAGCAAAAGTTGTTTTTTAGTGTGTGTCATCGTCGTCATTATCATCGGCTTTATGAAAAAAACTCAAATAAGAGTTCATTTAATACATTGAAAGTCAAAACTGACTAGTTCACGTTGTCTTTTTGTAGCAAAGAAGAGAGTAGGAGTAAAGAAAACAGACTTGTGTAACAAAATTTTATTTGAGAACACAGTTGTTTTTGTGAAGTGAAGTGACACGACACGCATTTTCATAGAGAGAGATCTTCGTACAAAAAAATGTCGTAAACAGTATTATTTTAGAAAAAAAGTATTTTGTAGACAGGTGACAAATAGTTTGGGCTGCTGGTGCTGTTGAGTCATTGAGTTAAAGCGCAACAGTGACAACAAAACGGGATCAACGTTTTCTTTAGTTTTGGGTGGAGTGTGAAGAAGTCGACAAGTCAAGTTTTAAACGGAGACTGTGACTGCCAAAAAAATATTTGAGCAAACAAAGTCATTACATTTAGTTAGTACATTATACATCAGTTTTAAGAGCTGTTTGATTGAGTGACGACAAATTACTAAGTTTCAAGGAATAAGGTGGAAAATTAAACAAGACGAAAAATGTTTCATCCGTTGTGTGGCTTCTCGTTGCAGAAGGGGTCAAGGATTATAGCGATTGCCGACTTGGTAAGGATATACAGTGGAATTTTATATATAGCTTTTTGGTTGTCTTTTTTGACCTTCCTCTTCCTGTCTTTCCTTTTCTGGTAGTCTTCCTGATTTACAAGAACTGAATTTGTGTTATGTCATCAAAATTGTTATGCATGCATATCTGTCCTGCAGCCAAAAAAGCCACATGCGCGTATGTACTGTACTTGTACAGTACACTGTGGGCAATACGGCAAACGCGAACCAAGGTGTATGTAAAAAAAGAATCGAGTTGTCATTTTGATAATTGGATATGAAAAAAATATATGCGAGTTATCGTCATAACTTACGTTCGACTATGAAAATTGAAGATTATAATTATTTTCAACTAAAAACCTGTGGAAAATGTGCACCGCACATGTTCAATATATTTGAGATTCACTTTAACATTTTATGATTAAAGTTTTTGACGTCATAGACATGAGATTCGATAGTATTTTTTATAATAGACTATTTGAAATTATTTGCTGGATACACTTTTGATTTTTATGTCAGATTCAACAGGTGCAATCACGATAGGTTAATGAAATTAGAATTATCCCTTTCACTTTATAATGTAGTTCATATGAGCAATCATGTCAAGCAAATTTTGACTTGCAACTCTTTTACAAACAGCCCTACATAATAAATTGAATCATAATTTTTAATATAACTTTTCATTGTTTTTAAAGGTAATATGCGTGTTAAGTGTTACTTTCCGTCTCATCGTCTATGATTACATGGAATATCCTCATGATGAAGGCGAAGCTGACTACACAGGTGAGCAAAACATTTTTGCGATTGATTTTCATTGAATTTGTACGTCATCGTTATACAATTAACTTGATGTTTCAAACTACATAATTAAATGAAAGGTAGCCAATTTGGTGCTCTAAACAAAATCTGTTTGAGCTATGCTTGAGATTTATTTCCCAATAAAATTGGCATGTTGGTTTAATAAGTAACTTAATCTTTAGTCAACATATTTTCGATTGAATTAATCATATCATGACTCACTATAAATTTTATTTGGATCAGTCCCAGAAAACAGATATTATGACAAAGTGCCAAAAGAATCAAAATGTCATAATGTCACTGGTAGCTTGGAAATGGACCGTTGCTTATGCAGTCGTACTTAGTACATAATGTACAATGATAGATTACTCAACTTGCACGGTTTCATTATATACGACACGACAGATGCCGCCAAGATACTGTTGACCACATTAATTTGGCTTGAGTCAATTAATCAATTATTCCTTGATACTTTATTTTCTTGTTTGGCTTGTATTTCTGTTTTATGCATATACATATCTTTTGCAGTTTCAAGTTAAGCCATTGAGCCATAAGCCAGAGATACATAGTACTTAAGATGTCTCAAGTTTTATGGATCTATCTAGTTTGATTTTTATATCAGATCAGATTAACTAGGGTGTAAATGTCATAAATTGCAATGGAGTAGGTGGGGTGATGCTCTGATGGTTGTGATAATTACTTTGGTAAATGAACTAATCATTTTCATTTTGTTCTAGACGCTTTGCATGCAAACCTCACCGTTCATCCAGGAGAGGAAGACGAGGCTGAAATTCATGCATTTCATGCAAACGCGACACAGGAGATTTTGGAATTCACAAGAAGTAAATTCACAAAAATTGCTTACCATTTTATTTCTTTGTTGTATTGTAATACTATCATGCGCAATTCCGAGTACATACGATCTACTAACTCGAAAATGTAACTCTTTTTTTAGATTTTTCGATGACCGTTTACATTGTCCAAGTTGTTGTTGCTTTTGTCATTTTTATCTGCTACATTCTGTTGGAAATTTGGCTGTGCCGCTTGCTAATTGGTGCCTCCAAGAACGTGAGTTATGCTGCTGACTTTTCAATAATAACCAAAAAATGTAATTTAATTTGAAAAAATTATACCAATTAAACATACTTTGTAATTTTATATTCATAGCGAGACGGTGCTGCTTGTAAACTTTGGTTCTGGGTCCGCCTCACTATCACCGTGTTCATTCTCATGCTGAGCATCTTTGGAATCGCCACTCTTCGTTATGACTGGGCTGACTGGGTTCTGGAACCCCTGAACTTGTACAGGATTTACGAATTGATTGTCGTTAACGAGTTCCGAAAGGAAATTGTGGCAACGAGTGGACGAGTTAAACTAAGAGCTTAAAAGACTGCAGTTGTTACAAGAAAAACTACACAAAAAAGTACATTTTTACCTAGAGGACGTGCTATAATTTCGCTAAAAAGTAATAGGTGTAAATAATATGATACCACAAAAAATTGCTTTTAATGACAAGTGGATCTATAAATAATGCAGGAATTTAATGGATAACTAGTAAAGAGACCATTTTATGCTGTTCATTATAAAATTTAGGATTTTCCCTTGTTAGGATTTGTATTTTACGCATTGTTACAGTGTGGTGTTATCAATTTAGGGGTTAAATATAGATGCGTACTTGAACCAAACCATGATATCATGAAGAATGTATTACTAGAAGTAATAAAAAAATACAAGCAAGCTAATTATCTATAAAAAATAAAATACAATATTCAAGTTTTGATGTATTTCTCACGATACAAGATAAATTTCACCAAAAATATATACATGAATGTTTCTTTTTTGCACTTTGAAAATGTTAAGTTTAATGAGAATTATGTAGGAAGGTTTAAGTTTTAAAATTAGGAATTTTATTAATGATATTTAGCAATAAGGAAATTTGCAGGGGAATAAGTCGCGGTTAAAATTAAAATCCTGAAAAATAATGCAAGATTGCAAGTTTGTAGATTCGATTTCTAAGAAATGAAATTTAAAATTATGGGTACTGCAACATATTGATGGAGAGAGGAGTTTTAAAGTTTTTTTGCAAGTTTTGATTATCAACTGCTCAGAGAGTACATTTGACCAGTATAATAATGATTTATATTTTATAGATGAAATAAATAGCTTCTCAAAAATTATAATTTGGTGTTTAATGAATTGGTGTTGATTGTTAAATCTTTAATACTGACATGAATGATTGCTTATCCATTTCGACTAGAGTGCTTATACCTTTCTATTTTGCGATACGTTAATTGTCAGAGACCACTTCAATTTTTTCTACCAACTGTCGAGCCACCTTTCCAGTTTTCCCTTTGGGGAGATCTGGAACAAAAAAGACTCCTCCACGAAGATGCTTGTAAGCAGCCAGTTTCCCTAATATTTTAATTGGAAAGAATAGTAAAAAATTGCTCAAATTACTTAAAAAGAATTTTGAAGCTGAAAAATTGCTGTAAATTTGATATCATACCATTTGTGTACTCTGCTATCTCATCATTAGTGATACCGGAGTCGGCAACCGGAACGCAGAATGCTCGAGGAATTTGTCCTGTTTAAAATTAAAATGATAAAAAAATGCACATCAGATATAGACTAAAAATAATCTAGACTTGTAGAATTGTAACAATTTTTACCTCCACCGTCTGGATCAGGGATTCCAATAACACAAACTTCACGAATGGCAGGATGAGCAAGAATTATGTTCTCAATTTCAGTTGGTGCGATCTAGAGATTTTTTTTTTTTTAGAATTTAGCGCTTCAGTGAATTTAATAATTAAAAAGCTAACGCCTTTCTTCTTTATAAATTCTGAGAAATAGTTGATAGTATCTTAAACTGGTTTTATGACGAACACATACATGATTATTAAAGTACTTGAATATTTCTTTTGCCCTGTCGACTATAAAGATGAACCCGTTTTCGTCATAATATCCTATATTTCATGGAAATATTTCAGAATCATTTTAGAGAATGGATAAAATATTTTAAAATGAATGATGTTTTATTGTGTCTATTAGAATTAGAAGAACGAAAGAAAAACATGATCTATTCTTACCAACGTCACCAGTTTTGAAGTAGTCATCTTCAAATGCCTTTTCAGTTTCCTGTACAAAGTAAAAAGCATATATACAATATATAAAATGGTGTTTTTTAAGAAAAGCTGTTTGA
Organism: Entomobrya multifasciata; assembly: GCA_034693345.1. Taxonomy (NCBI): domain Eukaryota; kingdom Metazoa; phylum Arthropoda; class Collembola; order Entomobryomorpha; family Entomobryidae; genus Entomobrya; species Entomobrya multifasciata. The sequence goes on from JAQFXM010002295.1 coordinate 23,442, forward strand.
TTTTTAAAGTTTTAAAACCTCTTCATTTAAATAGTACTCCTTGAACAACCCTCCACATTCTACACATAACTCTCCTATCCCGCCCGCTCCTTGCAGCTCCCCGGTTTCAATATCGACAAATTTAGCACGAACATCAGGTACAAGTCGACCAATGCTTGCCTCGGGACGATCTTAAAACACAAACAAAGTATAAATTCGTCGTGCGATTCCATAAATAATTTGAAAAGCATTTTGGAAAAATGTTGAAATCATTGCATACCACCTTCTGCGGACTTCCTACGATCAAAATCCATGCTTGATACAAGAGGGATGCATTCTGTCAAACCGTAAACCTGAAAAATTCCGTAAAGTAAATAGTTGTTGAAAACTTACAGGTAAGTTAATATTATCATTGCATTGACTAATTAACTCACATTGATCACACTTTTCATACTCGGCAACGTCATCAGAGCCTTTACAATGGCAGGGGTTATGGGCGCTCCACCACTTGCAATAATTTCCAAGTTTGTCAAATCTAGATTGGCAGCCTCCGGATCAAACACAAGCAAAAGGAGGAATGTTGGAAATCCAAAAATGAAACTTGGCTGGAACAGATTAGTACTAATTCTAGTTCAATTCTTTTTTGTGGAAACTTAAAATGTTCTTCAGACTATAGTTTATTGGGAATAGTTAGAATAACATACTTTCCATTTCCCCACAACATTCAAAACAGTCTGTCGAGTGATAAAAGTGAGAAATACGCAGCTAAATCCAGCAATCAGAGTAGCAAATGGAGTAATGGCCCCGGAGATATGTGTGCTTTTAGTAAATATCAAATTAATTTTGTCATCGTCGGGATAAAGTGGATTACCCTTTGCTGTTCTGTAACTTTGCCATATTAGAGCGGATTGACTAATTACAGCTCCTTTACTCCGTCCTGTTGTTCCACTTGTACTGTGAATTGGAGAATCAGTACCATTTAATTATCCATATAAAATGCTGCATAACAAATTTACTTGCATGCCAAACTTACCACATTATCAACCCCGGGTCATCCAATGTCAACTCTAACTCCGGAAGTTCTAATTTGGAAATCATTTATTATGTGCAAAAACTCGCATAATTAACTGTTCATAAATTCATTTTTATCCAATATCATTTACATACCAGATCCATCATCTTCCATCAAATCGTAAATGGATGTGCACCCTTCCACAGGATCCCTACTTGTAACGATAACCTCAACATCCCAGTATATTTTTTCGGCAACTCGTAAGCACATTGGAGCATGCATTGGCTCGCAATAAATCCAACCTGTACGACTTTCTCTCACACGGTCGTATAAAGTTTCTGAATAAAGTTTGGGGCAAAATGAGACGAATGAAAATAACTGTATTAATTAATTACCGCTTGACCGCTGTAATTTGTAGAACTTACCCTCATCATCTTCAGGGTATGACGCTCTTCCAATACCATTTGCTCTCCAAATACCACCCAACAGTAATGGCTGCTTCACAACGTCAATTTCCATAAAGATAACAATATCCCCTGCTCGTAAACCTCGTTTATACAAGGCACTGCCAATTCGCCTTGTAATATCATCAAAACTACCAAACTCAAAGCTTTCTCCAGTCAAAGCGTCGGTCTTAAAATAATAAATGATTTTTACAACACAAATTATGAATTTATGATATAATTACAAGTGTGTAATTCATGTAACGTACAATCCACCTTGTTTTCCCGTTTTCCGCATGTTCCTTTGACTTTTCAAGCAATAACTCAATAAAACTATTGTGCTTTTTTATGTCCGAATCCGAAATGGACTGGAAAGGTGAATGTAATATATGGTCGTCCATCATTTTAATGACTTTAAAATTTGTAATATGAGTTATTGGGGAATTTAGATGTTCACAATTCACAATACGTTTGGCTGACCAGAATAACCACTCTTTATTGCAAACTAAAGAAAATATCGTCTATTCCGAGCTCTTTGTTGACTAAAAATGACAACCTTTGGGCTAATTTTTGCATAAAACCACGCTTACTATATATGACACGGACACGACTTGTCGTAGTGTCAGACGAACTCGTGTAGCCTTTTGCCAACAATTATTTCAATACTGAAAGCTTTTGTACATGTTGTTGTCTCTATTTTTAAATGATAAAA
>JAQFXM010002296.1:0-25579 GCA_034693345.1 Entomobrya multifasciata
CGGCCGGCCGGACGGCCGGACGGGATACAGTCAGAATCGCAAACCCAATAGATACTCTTAACAGAGTATCTAATAATCTGCGGATTTCCTTGGAATGGACTCTTTAAGCAAGTCCAATAGCCTGGAATAAATAATTTTTTAACCTTCTCGAAGTCATATAAAATATTCGAGTTAAAATAACCTTAACAAGTATGAGTACAAGAACCACACAGTGGGATGTAGACAAATCCAGTATAATAAATTAGCAGCTGGTCAGTGCCCGTACGAAAAATATTTATGATGCGATCAGGAACCGAATTATGATTTATGACCGAGGTTTAAAAAAAATTAAATAGATTGATTTGATGTCGTCCAACCCTACTGTCCAAATGAATAAACAAAAAACTTTGGACATTTAAGTTTTTCTATAAGATTCCTGATAAGACAGCAGAACTCCACATTACGTTCCCCCAAAAAACTAGAACTTATGACATGCGCAGATTGACACGAATAATTTACTTATGCTTTTTTCAACGGTTTCTAAAGAAATTCTACAAAACATGGCTCGTCTCCTCCTATTTCTCGGACTCCTTGATTCATTGTGGCCATACCAGGCTTTTGAGTTAGTAAAACACTATTATTTGATTATATGCCGAAATAAAGTGATCCCGAAAATAAGCTGCATAATGAATTGTCAAAATATGCCGATGTTTCCGATAAAATTTCAACATTTTACTAGATATTCACACTTATAAACATACATAGCTAAACTGACCGCAGTTGATAAACACATCGCAGTTTTGGTTTCTAAATGCTTTCACAACAAAAATATATTCGCTTGAGTTGATCCATAAATTTTTTCCTTAATATTCCTTTTTTTAAACTTCTCAAGTGCTCAACAAAATCAAAAATATTTATACAAATATAATTAATATATAGAAATAACATTTTTAATTTATATGAAATAACATTTTAGAGCAGTTTCGTCACAATTGCATTTTTGTTAAACTTTACAAGTGAAATTTGTTTGAGTTACTATAAATATTAATTGCAGAGACGCTCATGTTCTACATCCAATAATTAAGATATTTAATGCACTTTTTCAACAATTAAAGCAACGTAACGATTCAAAACTGTATAAAATTTCAATCGATATTGGTCAGCAATCGAGTTAATGTATTTATTTCATGAAATGTTAAAAACCATTCTCGACATTTTGGTATATTTATGTTTACAATTCAAGTCAGAATGAGTTCACAGTTCAACTGCAAAAATGTTGTTGTAGCCTTTACGTCTAGCTTTAAATTACTGAGAATTTCGTATTTTAACCGCCACTTTGTTTTTTAAATTGTGACATGTTTGTATACAAAACTTTTGATTTCATTAATAACATATTTTCATTGTTTGTTAGCGTTATATTAACAAGAAATGCAACATAAAACTTATGTACGTTACTAAATATTTCCGAGCTAAAATTCTGTTCGCACTTATTTTTAATTAATTTTGAGATTACATTTTTACATATGAATATGACAAACAAGTCTACTCATGATAACTGTGTGGATCTAATTTAGTGTGCATATTTTACAAAAACTTTTTGTGAAGTTTTTTTTCTAAAATAAACTGGCATTAAAATCTTTACAATGGCCGTAACAAGTAATAAAATATTTAAATTTGTTGGAATAACAAATTTATTTTGTCTGGATTCCACGTAATTTCCAGGTAATACTTTAGTAACGCTACAGATATTTACACCTTCAAAGTGTTTTAATTCAATAAAAATCTTTAAATTAATAGTACATTTAAATTAAATCCATGATATTCAGTAAACTTGTAGATCTTATGTACCAAATGCATACACACATCCCAAGTTTATAATATTCACAGTTTATAAATATATAAATAATAAGTAACATAAAGCTTAGTGTACCGAAAAACAAATAATAAAAGTCATTTTGCACAGTTGGTGATAAAATTTGCAATCGGTATAAACTATTTGCTATTCATAGTAAGATAATACTTATTAACTTCATGCCTATTAATAAAACATTTTACAATTTCCGTTTACTTTATGTTCACACAATATACAAGCTTGCGTATTGAGTGTAATCGTACTTGTATATTTTCGTAATTACAATTCTAATATTATAAATTATATGTTATTGAATATCCTGGAAAAACATCATCATAACATAAAAAACATTGAAAAATAATTATCTTTATTTTAAGTTTTTGTTGAACTTTATCCTCTTGAAACCCTAATTTCGTCACCAAAAGAATCATAACTTACCCATCGATCGGGATGGTGCACTGAACTGAAATCATACGTAACTGTGGAAATAACTTCCAAATGTTTGAATCCTGCAGCTGATCTTCGTAACCCAAAAATTTAACTTTTTGCCTGTCAACTAACGCATCAAACAAATTTTCGTAGTTACATTGTTTGGAGATTTTAATTACGTTTAGAGAACTGCTGAAGTTTAGCAGAAAATCTAAGGTAAAATTTGTGTCTGTACATATTTTAATGTATTCAATGTTTAAAATATTCAATTTCATTTCAAGACTTTCCTTTAAAACTAACTTTCTCTCCTCGTCAGAACTTGCGTTGGGCAAATATAATGACAACTCGTTGCAAACACTTGTGTCTATTTTCGTTTCCAACACTTTGAAAACCAACGACCAAGGTATGAAAGGACCATACGCATAGTAGTCAAATTTAAAATGTTTTTGTCGAAAGATACAAGGAAGTTTTTGAAAGTGTTCTAAATCATCTAAAGATTCAAATCGAATTCCCAGCTCTAGTAAATTGGTTAGGCTTTGTATTGAAGGCCCGCACGTGTCTAGCATGAAAACCGATTTTATGCTATTAATATGTAAATGCTTGATGTGCCTATTTTGATCTAAAAGCTCATTTAAAACTGAACTAAGCATCTTCGCTGTATTTATGTCTATTAAGTAGGCAAGCTTGGGTAACGGATTTCGGGATATTTCTAATTTTAAGTTTTGTAATTGCTGAGGTGTTACAGAAAAAAAAGAAGACCTACTATTGCATGAAACGGAAATTCGTTTCAAATTCGGTGTGCTTAAAAGCATTTCGCAAAAAGTATTGTAGAATTCAATAATACTTCTCATCCCAATATCCTCCCCATCATTCCCATCAAAGATTTCTCTGGGAAAATGTTCATTAAAATATGGGAAGTCTAAGTTCCAAATATACTCACCATACTTTTGGACCAATTCTAATATTCTTTCGTTAAACATGCGGATATTTTCTGGTCCAACCCAAATGTAGCTAAACCAGACGTTGCGATTAAGAAATGGATTTTTGATTGCCTTCTTCACCGAATTGTCGTAGTGAGTTGTGTCAAAATGTAACAGGAATTTTTGTATTTCCTCGGACGAGTCAAATTTTTCTTCAACGTAGTCTTTTAGATAAAATGGAGCAATTATGTTATCACGGTGAAGGCTTTCTATTGCCTTGTTCCAAGACTTACAGATGAGTCGACATTTCCAGAACCCGGTCATTTTATGAGGGACAGGATTAACCAAAGACCTTTTCCATGGAATGCTATCAGCATTTGTTTCTCTATAGGACTCATCTTCCTGACAAAAATAACGTTGTCCCAAAATATCAAATACTTTGGGCAGAGTTATTTTGTTCTCACGTTCTTTCTTCAGATGAAGTCGGAAATATGGGGATGAATTGGAACAGTTTTCTGCATCCTCTGGTTTTTTGAGTTTTTTCAGTACAGTTTCCCAGACCTTAAGAGATTTTTAACAAACGATTTTTTACTACTATGGTTTAGGCAAATCAGTTTAAAGTATTATAGCGTGTAATAGTTTCATGGTATGTATATTATTACCAAATCTGGAAAGAATTTATTAACGTTTGTCAAATAGGCTGACTCTTGCTGGAATTTCGTTTCATCATCAGTAGTATTTGTGGGTTTGTCAACATTTGGAGCCGAGAAAACTGGCTCATTGGCATCACTTGAATCTTGGCCTCTACAAACTTACTGCTAGTTGCTTCCGAATCGCCTTTCCTTTTACGATTATCCATAGTTATTTTACTGACAAGAGTTCCTATTGAAACTGTTAGTAAAATCATAAAACTTTGTATTAACTTAGGCTGACAATTTACATTCGGATTTAATTATACTGTTACGTAACTTTATTACTAACTAGAAGAATTTTTGAAACATTTTAAAACAAAACGGGATGAAACGAGCTGTTCTTACAATTCTGTCTGCTAAAGTTGTTGCTACGTATGATCTTCAATATATTTTCGGTTTAGAATAGAATGTACTTAGTTTCGTACCATGACACTAGGAATGAATGCGCAGCAGAGTTCACATCTTTGGCCAGGTCAGTTAGGTTAATAATGACTTTTCTTAAACACTAGTTTATTTCTTAAAGTACAAATGTAGAAATATTCGGATACTTAAAGAGGCTATTCATTTATAATGATGAATCAATCGTCAAATAAATTTTGCCTTTAGCTTGTTAATTAGATTATTAAACAAAATGTTTACATTCAAACTAGTGGTATGTAACTATAATTTTGTTGTAAGTTTTTTATGGTAATAACTTCTGGAACAGGACAGTATGAATATTTCGCTATTTTGTTGCTAAGTATAAACACCAACACACCTCAATCATACTATACCATCACCAAAGTCATTGTAGAAAAACAGATTCTACTTCACGGAAACATTTTTGTAAGGATCACAACTTCAAGAAACGTATTACAGAATTGAGATGCGACTAACAAGGATATGACCAGGTCAATAATTCGGCTAGTGCTTTGAAAAATAGTGAAATATATCAATTTTGGTACGCTGATTACGAATATAATTACAAAAATCCAGAATGGAGCCATTCGGAATTACGCAGAACGAGTACATGTAACGCTTTTGTAATGACGATTTTTAACTGATAAATTTTGTTTTCAAAAGTCCTACATTCGATCGTTTCTCATAATTCCAAATGGCTCCATTCGGGATTTTGGTAATTATATTCGTAATCAGCATACCAAAATTGATATATTTCACTATTTTTCAAAACTCTACCCGATTTAGTACCCTGGTCATCTCCTCGTAAGTATTCTGTAAAAAGCATATATCGGATATATTCATTTTCATTCATGACATCGTTTGTGCCTTTTTAGCAGTACTTCTTATTTACATGAACAAGCTCAAACGCAAAGTACTTACTCATGTTCGGATTTGGAAAACTTACTTCGGTGGTTTATATTGTTACATATTTTTCTCTTGTAAAGCGATTGCAAAAAATCTCAACAGTATAAGTTCAAAACTGATAGATGTACATTTGTGCTCATACATTTAAAAAAAGTATATGTATGAGTACACATGTTAGATATATCCGGCAAGGTGTGCATACTATCACATGTTTTTTTGTATATTTAACCACAGCTGTAAGGCAAATATAGAAATATCTATCACTATCTATTTAGGATTGCATAATAAAAAGGTTCAAAGCAATGAGACAGATCAACAAGTTGTTGTATGCATACACATATGTATCTGTCTTCAAATAAAAGCCAAGATACAAAATATATCGTTTTTCGAATTAATTTTGTTTCAACAGTCACAAGATTTTATGCCATTCATGGCGCGTTTGCACCATGAGCTGTTATGATTTTGTATGCATAAAGAAGTTCGTACGCAAATTTCTGCGATAAGTCAACTTGCATTGTAGCTGCAAAAAATTAAGAGGTTGTTGAACAGTCTTTAGACTTTAAAATTCTTCTGAAATTGCAGGGGAAGAAGTTTTTTCGGTAAACCATGACTGTTGAAATACATTTATTTGCTGCACTTTCAATATTAATGATTTGAATAAATTCCTATTTGTTTCTCTTTCAAATTATAGTTATGCATCAATTTAAATTTTTATGCATTACTCTTTTCGAACGAATTATTATTACTGTCCAATTTAGAGTTACATATATATGTTTTATAAATTAATTAATTGTTGATAAACTTTACGGTCAACAATTGTTTATTATTGAAAATGGATATGATTTGCTCTAAGGTTATTTTATGCAAAACCAAATTTTTGTTCAAATAACAGTTTCTCAGTTAGACTATAGAGCTCCATAGTAAAAGTCTTCGATATTTGTGCAACTTTGTTTCTATATTACTGCTGTAAAATTGTAAATATTTTAAAGTAAATCTAATCAAATGTAAATCTGCTTTAAAATATTTGGTTTCATTTCGATGACCTTTATATAAAACGGTGCCGATAATAAGTAGGTTGTGCGATCCATTATAAAAATATGTTAATGCTTCTGAAGCAGAACTCAAGTTCATGATGACTGCTAATCCTTGTAAAAGATTAATGTGCAAGTGTAAAAAGAGGAATGCAGAGAAGCATTACCAAAAAGACGACAAAGTATAACGAACAATTGTAAATAAAAAACCTCAGTGGAACATGTTTATGGGTTTGCTACTTTGCTTTACATAACTACATACGACTGTTATATTGTATGCAGTTCTAGAAGTATTTGTGTTGGTATGACGAAATAATATTCTGCGAGACCGAGTGTAGAATAATATTTTTGTAAAAGGTTGTGCATAGCACTTAAAATTTGGATGCAATGCACAAAAGAAAAGGGGGAGAGGTAAAGTAGTGCTAAAAGCTGCACGTATTATGCATTTAACTTAAAAATGGGCTTAGTACCTAGGGAAGAATTAACGACTTTGCTTGTCATAAAACACTATCTCCGTATTGTTGAACATGTTGTTTTACGAACAAAGGTAAGTTTTTTTATTGTGTTTTTTAGGTAAACTATGAATATTGAAGTAGATAAATTGCTGAAAATATTGAGAATTTAGAAATGAATTGTGTTTAAAATATTAACACAGAGAACAGATTTCGTTGATAGACCAGGCAGAATGTGGCACAATAAGGTAAAGTTTAGTCATTCATGTACTTTTATTGTACATGTAATAATGTAAGTAATATAAATGAAGTGAAGTAATTTGAATGCAACCTATTATTATCAGCATGCAAAATTTAAACTAAACAGAACTGCAATTGTGGGTTAGTGATACATAATTGCAAAATAGGTTGGAAATATTATCGCCGTATTTTTAAACATGTACGCATAAATGCTTCACGAAAAAAGACAAATCTGTTATTGTGTTGTTCAGCTAAACTATGAGTAGTGAAGTAGATAATTTGCTTGAAATATTTAGGATTGAGTGATGAGTCGTCTTTAAAATATTAACACAGATTACAGATTTGGTTGATAAGCAAGGCAGGATATGGTCAAAAAAGGTAAAGGTTTGTCATTCATGTAGTTAAGTTAGTAATGAGTTTATATAACTTGTTTTGTGTTTGTAGTGTAAGTAATATAAAGAAAGTAAAGTTATTAGAATGCAACCCATTATCATCACGATGAAAAACTGAGACTTAACCGAATTGGAATTGTATGTTGGTGGGAATAGCAAAATAGTTTGAAAATATTTTCAGATTACTTTGATTTGCAAATGTTTTTTTGGTGCAAAACCTTAGTTCATAGTTGCCAATTGAAAATGGATATTCCTTAAGATATTCCTTGTAAACGAATATCTCAAATGAGTACAAAAATATACAGTCGTTTCGTGAGAAGTTATAAATAATTTGTAATATAAAATGCCCATCGTTTTCATCAAAATCTCAAATATAAATCCAGGGACAACTAAAACACAATTTCACTTATTGTTTGAATTTCTGAATAGTTTTCCAGATTTTATTTTACTTATACAAAAATCCAATCTTAAAACAATTATTAGTTCGATAACTGATCATCACTAATAATTAAACAATAAAAGTCAAAAAATGTTTATAGAATTTAATTTTATCTTAATAAGCTGATTACTTCACATAATAAGAGACTTAAGACCAAAGCAATTCAAAAATAAATATATCAATTACCTTTTTAATATTATCTCATTAAAAAATTTATCATTTTCACTTTATTTTCAGGGAATTTTCATGATCAACGATAGCGTAACAATGTACAACGATAAAATATGGAAATTTGGTCATTCGAACATATTATTTTAGCTTGAGCGAGAAAGACAATCAAGTCATATATTTTTATCAAGAAATCCCCGTGTTACGCTTTTAACGGGTCAGAAGACAAAAATAAGCTCATAGCAAATCTTATACGAGCTATCAACACAAGCAGAGTCAGACAAGCTACTCGCTTGGAGCAAAAACTCTTCCTTGGATACCAAAAAAAAATAAACAAAGAATGTTTAAGAAGCTTCCGAGACTGTACAATATCCTGACTATTATACAGCAATTTTGAAGCACGTTTCCATTAGAAATATATGTGCCAAATATTTAGTTGCCACAGCTATTAATTTTATCGCGAATTTATTTGAAATCAGAATAAGCAGATTAGTATCAAACAAGATAAATTTTTGAATCATCGCACAAGTACTTTCAATCATTTAAATTTTCAATCATAACATTCAACATAAAAATTTAAAACGTATCTCAAAAAGATATAAAAAGGTTTTTTCTAAATACCTGAGAATAGGAAGTTGCTTCCTTTACTCTGATAGTTGTCGAAGTTGCTTTCCATGACACTCTTGGGGTCTATTGTAGCATTTCATACGACAGAAATGAAGTCTGGAAATACTTACAACCATTTTCCTTCCTTCAATTTGGATTTGCCGTTGTTATTCTAACCTAGTTACTGGCCTGGTTTTGTGTCAACTTTGCCATAGTTCAACCAAAAGCCGCAAATACTATTATATTTACAGGCTGCTTCTATTTAGCTTGCATTCTCTTTTGCTCAGGATTGCTGGGGTCATCTCATCTCTGGAATTTACCAGTTAGTTAAGTTCTTATTTTTTAGTCAGCGAATTTGTGACTTTAAAATGAACCAACATGTCAATTAATTAATTATGACACAATGTCTTCCTTCTTAGCATTCTTCTCATAAATCACTTTATAATATCCCTCCTCCTTTTACTACGTTTTTCCTCGTGATCCACAAGCTCCTCCTTAGAATCGTCATTAGAATCCCTACTAGTAGTTCAATCCTCCTCCCAACTTGTCCACCTCATTTCCCTCCTCCTCATCATAAAATTTCCCTCTTTTCCTGTCCTTCCGCCAGTCTCAACACAACAGTTTTTCCTAACCAATCTCCCCCATTAACCGTTCGTTCTCCTTTCACTTTTACATCTTCCCTCATTACTCCCCCAAACCCTCCTAATACATCTACATGTTTTCCTGCTCAACCCCATGCGTCCTCCTCACACGTAACTGCAAATCACATAGCTGCATCCTGCTTCCCACCCACCCTCTCAATTTTAATTTAATAACAAGTGGAGCCAATCCTTTGGCAAAAATGTTGAGAAATCAATATAATAAAATAAGTAGCAACAACGCTTCTACTTCATGACACAATTAGAACGAATAATCGCCTTTGATGTCTTTTGTCATTTCGCAGCAGCCACTTTGGTTAAAACAAGGATAAAGGTCAATGTAGCTTCAACAAGTACTCCACTTGAAATATATATTACGGGAGCTAGTGTGCCAGCACCGAGACGCCAATACATGTACTTCACGTTAAAAGTTATGAACTGATGAGCTTCCATGCCTGGTATTAACATTAATGGGTGCATTGATATAATTAAAAAACCAACAGCATTTAAAAGATATTTTTTTATGACTGAGATCACCGGTATTGCAAGCATTAGTTCTTTTTTCTGGTGAAAACTTGTCGTCATGTAATAAGTTAAAATTACCCAAAGTAATCCTGCCCCAATCAATGTGCTGCGGTAAAGCACAAAGGCATTATTAAGCCACACTGATCTGTTGCTATGAAGTCGAAAGAAACTGAGGAATCCCTTGAAATAGACTCTTTAAAAAAGTCCAATAGCCTGGAATAAATAATTTTTGTAAACATATCGAATTCATGAAAAATATTCTACTATAAATAACCTCAACAAGTATGAGTACAAGAACAGCAAAGTGGGATCCTAGTAAAATTAGTACAAAACACTAAAATTAATAATTTAATGTACTTTGTGAAACGCATGCCATCGCAATTCCAAATGCAGACTAAGCGTGTAATAAATTAGCAGCTGGCCAGTGCCCGACAAGAAACCGGTTGACTTGGTATTGTCCAACTCAACTGCATAAATGAACCAAAAAAATTACCTTGGACATGTATTTTTTAAAAACAAGATTCCTGATAAGACAACAGAACTCCACATTATGTTCCCCTTAAAAACTGGAACTTATGACATGCGCAGATTGAAACGAATAATTTACTTATGCTTTTTCCAATGGTTTCAAACGATATTCTACAAAACATGGCTCATCCCATCTTATTTCTCGGACTCCTTGATTCATTGGTGCCATACCAGGCTTTTGAGTTAATGAAAGACTATTATTTGATGAAAAGCCGAAATAAAATGACGCCTGAAAAAATAAATAAAAACTGTAAAAACATTTCAATGGTCCAGAAAGAATGTCAAAATTTTAATAGATATTCAAACTTTCAAACATACATACATTAATAAAACAAGGAAATAATAAAATACAATACAAGTGTTCAAAATTACAGATATATCATAAACATTTGTAAACTAAACCGCCATAATTCTAGTTTATTCTTAACATTTATAAACAAAAATATTTGTACAAATATAAATTTCATCTAGAATTAACATTTTTAATTTATACGAGTTAATATTGTAAAACGATTTTGTCACAAGGACATTTTTGTCAAATTTTAAAAGAGAAATTTCTTTGAGTTACTATAAATAGTAATTGCAGGGACGCTCATGTTCTACATCCAATAGTTAAGATATTTGATGCACTTTTTCAACAATTAAAGCAACGTAAAAATTCAAAACAGCATACAGTTTCAATTGATATTGTTAACCAATCGAACTAATGCATTTATTTTACAAAATGTTAAAAACCGTTGACGACATTTTGGAATATTTATGCTCACAGTTAAAACCAAAATGAGTTAACAATTCAACTGCAAGTGTTGTTCTAGCCTTTACGCCAATCTTCAAATAGCTAAGGACCTCGGATTTTAACAGCCATTTTTTTCAAATGTGATTTTTGTATCTACAACTTATGCTTTTGTTAATAACGTTTTCGCTTTTGTTTGCTTTATATTAACAAGAAATCGGACATTAAACATACGTCTCCTACAAAATATTTCCAGGCTCAAATTCAATTCAAACCAATTTTTAATTAAATATGAGATTACATTTTTACATATATGAATATGATAGACATGTCTACTCATGACAACTGCAGTCTCAATTTAGTGTGTCTTTTTTACAAAACCGTTTGCGAAGTTTTTTTCCAAAATAAACTGGCATTAAAATCTTAACGATGGCTATTACAATGAACAAGATATTTAACGTTGTTTGAATAACTATTTATTTTGTCTAGCTTACACATCATTTCCAGTCAACACTTTAATAAAGCTACAGATATTTACACCTTTCACATTCGTTTTGTCATTTACGAAGCTTCTTCTACCGATGCGTTTACCCTTCAACTCGACAGTTGCCCCTTTAGATCGTATAAATGTATAAAAATCTTTAAATTAATTGTACATTTAAATTAACTCCATGTTATTCAATCAACTTGGAACTTTTATAAACTACGTGCATAGTGCATACGCATCCCATATATTTCATGTCCCAAATATAAATATGTTACAATTCCACAGTTTCTAAATATACAAATAATTTGAAGTAACATAAAGCCTAATGTGTAGACAAACAAATATTAAAAGGCATTTTGCATAAATGCGTGAAAAAACTTGCAATCGATATAAGCTATTTGCTATTCATGGTCCGATTATACTTATTAACTTCATGCCTATTAATAAGATATTCTGCAATTTTGGTTTACTCTATGTTCATACTTTATACAAGCTTGCGTATTAAATATAATCGTAATCACAATTCTAATATTATAAATTATAAGTTATTCAATATTCTGGGAGAACTCATCATAATCCATATATAAAACATTCAAAAAAATCACTGCCCTTATTTTAAGTTTCTGTAAAACGTTGTCGCCTTGAAACCTGAATTTCGTCACCAAAAGAATTATAACTTAAATATCGATCGGAATGGAAAATTGAAATCATCCGTAACTGTGGAAATGACTTCCAAATGTTTGAATCCTGCAGCTGATCTTCGTAACCCAAATATTGAATTATCTGCTTGTCAAGTAACTCATCAAGCACTTTTTCGTAGTTAAATTGTTTGTAAAGTACTATAAATTTTAGAGAACTGCTGAAGTTTTCCAGAAAATCTAACGTAAAATTTGTTGCTGTAGAAATGCTTATGTATGTAATGTTTGGAATGTTCAATTTGATTTCAAGACTTTCCTTCAAAATTAACTTTCTCTCCTCGTCAGACCGTGCATTGGGCAAATTTAATGATAACTCCGTGCAAAACCTTGCGTCTATTTTTGCTTCCACCACTTTGAAAATATTCGACCAAGGTATGAAAGGGGCACGTGCATAGTACTCAAATTTAAACTGTTTTTGTCGAAAGATACAAGGGAGTTTTTGAAAAAGTTCAAAATCGTCTAAAGTGTAGAATCTAAACCCCAACTCTTGTAAATTAGTTAGTCTTTCTATTGAAGGCCCGCAAGAGTCCAGCATGAAAACCGATTTTATGCTATTAATATGTAAATGCTTGATGTGCCTATTTCGATCTAAAAGCTCATTTAAAACTGAACTTGACATCTGGTCTGTACTTATGTCTATTAAGTTGGGAAGCTTGGGTAACGGATTTCGGGAAATTTCTAATTTTAAGTTTTGTAATTGCTGAGGTGATACAGTAAAAAAAGAAGACCAACCATTACATGAAATGGAAATTCGTTTTAAGTTAGGTGTGCATAAAAGCATTTGCCGAAAAGTATTGTAAAATTCAATAATACTTCTCATCCTGTTATCCTCCCCATCATCCCCGTCGAAACTTGTGTTAAAATATGCAAAATGTAAGTACCAAATATACTCACCATACTTTTGGACCAATTCCAATATACTTTCGTTAAAAACGTGGATATTTTCTTGTCCATCCCATCTGTAGTTAAACCAGACGGTGTGCTTAAGAAACGGATTTTTGATTGCCTTCTTTTTCAAACTGTCGTAATGAGTTGCGTCGAAGTGTAATAGGAATTTTTCTATTTCCTCATAGTAGGAAAATTTCTCTTCTGTGTAGTTTTTTAGATAAAATGGAGCAATTATGTTGTCCCGGTGAAGGCCTTCTATTGCCTTGTTCCAAGACTTACAAACAAGTCGGCATTTCCAGAATCCGGTCATTTTATTAGGATCAGGTTTAGTCGAAGGCCTTTCCCATGGAATGCTGCCAGCATTAGTTTCTCTGTAGGACTCATCCTTCTGATTAAAATAACGTTGTCCCAAAATATCAAATACTTTGGGCAGAGTTATTTTGTTCTCACGTTCTTTCTTCAGGTTCTCTCCAAAATATGGAGATGAATTTGAACAGTTTTCGATGTCCTTCGGTTGTTTTAGTTTTTTCAGTACAGTTTTCCAGACCTTAAGAGTTTTTCAAAAAATGAAAAATGTTCTAGAGTCGACTATTATATTTTGGGCAAAATTAATTTTAAGTTGTATAGCGTGTATTTGTTTCATAGCATTTTTCTTACCAAGTCTGGAAAGAATTTATCAACATTTGTCAAATGGGCTGACTCTTGTGTGAATTTCTCTTCATCATCAGTGGTATTTGTGATTACGTCAATGGTTGGAGCCGAGACAACATTGGCATCATCTGAATCTTGGCCTTTCCAGACTTTACTGCTAGTTCCTTCCAAATCTCCTTTCCTTTTACGATTATCCATAATTATTTTACTGACGAGATTTCCTATTTAAATCATTAGTAAAAATCATTATACTTTACATTGGCTTCAGCTGACAATTTATATTTTTATATAATCAGATTGTAACGTATTTTAATTACTAACTAGAAGAGTTTTCTAAACATTATAAGACAATATTTGATGAAACTAATCGTTCTTACCGTACTCAGTAGGCTACTGTTACGTCTGCTAAAGTTGGTGTTAGGTGTGGTCTTCAGTATACTTTAGGTTTAGAATAGAATGTATTTACTTATTACACTAGTTTCGTATAATTACACCAGTACAGCAGAATTCACATCTTTGACCAGGTCAATTAGGTTGATAATGAAATTTCTCAAAACACTAGTTTACTTAAAGTCCAATTGTAGAAATATTTAGACACACAAATAGGTTATTCATTTCTAAAAATGAATCAAACGTCAATTAAATTTTTCGGTTAGCTTGTTAATTAGATTACTAATGATAGTTATACCAGAAAAATGTATATTTTCGAACTAGTGGTATGTAGCTATAATTTTGTTGTGTAAGTTTTTATGGTAATATCTTACAGAAAAGGACAGTCTGAATATTTCGCTGTTTTGTTGCAAAATATAAACACCAACACACATGTCAATCACATGATACCATCATAAATGGCATTTTTGAAAAACAGATTCTACTTCACGGAAACTTAGTTGTAAGGATCACAACTTCAAGAAACGTGTTACAGAATTGAGATGTGACTCTGTATTCTGTTTAAAGCATTTATCGCGTATACTCTTATCTTTTATATAACCTGTTTCAGTGTCATTCACCTCTTTTGTATGCAACAAGTCATTTTCATTCATGCCATCCTTTGTGCTTTTGCTAGTTCAGCAGCACTTCTTACTTACATGAACAAACTTAAACGCAAAGTATTTACTCATGTTCTGATTTGGAAAACTTGCTAAGGCGGTTTGTATTTTGATATATTTTTCTCTTGTAAAGTGATTGCAAAAACCTCAACACTATTAGTGAAAAAATGCTAGATGTACAATTGTCCACATAAATTTAAAAAAGTACATGCATAAGGTAGCATGTTAGATATATTCGGCAAGGTGTGCATACTGTTGCATGTTTATTTTGTATATTAAACCATATCTGTAAAGCCATCATAAAAATCTATCACGGTGTTTTAGAATTACATGACAAAAAAGTTCAAAGCAGTGAGACGGATCAACAAGTTGTTTTATGCATACATATATGTATCTGCCTTCAAAGAAAAGCCAAGATACAAAATATATCGTTTTTCTTATTAAGTTTGTTTCAACAGCTACGAGCCTATACCGCAATTGCAGAGTGAGTTGTTATGCTTTTGTAAGCATTAAGAACTCATGACGTTCATACGTAAACGCGTCTGGGATAAGCCAACTTGTATTGTAGCTGCGAAAAATTGAGAGGTTGTTGAACCGTCTTTAGACTTTAGAGGGAAAAAGTTTTTCGGTAAACCAAAATTGTTGAAATACATTGATTTGCCGGACTTTCAATATTAATGATTTTAATAAATTATGAGATATAAATGGATGCTTCAAAAATTGATATCCTAAAAACAAGTTGAAGAAATATTCTCGCCAAGAAACGATTTTAATGAATTATATATTTCATGGTCGTACTCCAAATCAGACATAATAACTTGATCGAAAATATTACGAACAATTCGTTTTTCAGCATAACGACCAGTCTCCTCATGAAACTTTTGAAAACATTATACCGACGTTTCCTTAATTAATGCAAAGTAGGATAAATTTTTTGACAAGAAACAATAAATGACCGAGTAAAAATTGTATTGATTATCGCTTATTAAAGAAAATTCCTGCATACATATTCCCAAAGCAAGCATTTCAACACTCTATGAATAGTTTTAAAATATTACCTGCTCAAGTATCCTGGTGTTAGGTTTTAAATAGATATTGACCAAAAAAATAAGTGTAGAGGTCCTCTTTAAAAAGCGGTTTCTAATAATTTTTTTACTGAATTTCTATATGTTTCTTATTCAAACTATAGTCAGAAATTAATTTAAATTTTATATATTACTGTGTACCCAAGAATTTTTTTCGCATGAGATTGATTGTTTTGCTGAATAAGGATTTGAATACTAATAGTTGTCTGGGTTAAATCCAGACTGGCCCAATTAAATTAAAAATACATGAATTAATTCATTGCTGATAAACTTTACGGTCAATAACTGCTGATAATTGGAAATGGATTTGGTTTACCCTAAAGTTATTTTGGCAAAACTAAATTTTTGTTCAAATAACTGGTTCTCGGAGAGACGAAAGAGCTACATAGAAAAACTTTCTAAATGTGTATAGCTTTGTCTTTACATAACTGCGTTTCAATACTAAATTTTTTAAATGTAAATCATATGAGGTTATCAAAATTGTAACCGTACTTTAAAAACTTTGGTTTCTTTTTGATGACCTTGATATGCATAAGTGCCGATAATAAGTAGGCTGTGCAACACATTATAAAAATATGATAATGCTTCTAAAGCAGAACTCAAGGTTATTCTGGTATGATGACTGTTAATCCTTGTAAAAGATGAATGTGCAAGTGTAAAAAGTGGAATGCAGACAAGCATTAGCAAAAAGACGACAGCGTAAAAGAAACGAACAATTGCAAATAAAAAACCTCAGCAGAACATGTCCTACGGGTTTTGCTATCTTGCTTGATCTAACTACACATTACTATTATATTGTATGCAGTTATATAAGTATTTGTGTTGGTATAACGAAATAATATTCTGCAAGACCGAATGTGGAATAATATTTTTGTTAAAGGTTTTGCATTGCACTTAAGATTTGCATGGTATGTACAAAAGAAAAAGGGGAGAGATGCAGGGGTCCTAAAAGCTTCACATATCATAAATTTAACTTAATGATGGGCTTTGTACATAGGAAAGATATAATGACTTGTCTTGTCATAAAAAACGACACTATCTCCGCATTTTTGAACATGTATGCAAAAATATGTTTCACGAACTAAGGCAACTCTGTTATTGCTGTTTTCAGCTAAATTATAAGTAGTGAAGTTGATAACATTGAGGATTGAGCAATGAATCGTGTTGAAAATATTAACACGATTAGAGATTTTCTTGATAAACAAGGCAAGATATGGCCAAAATAGTTCAAGTTTAGTCATTATGTAGTTAAGCTAGTAAAAGGTATATTACTTATATTTTATGTCTAATGTAAGTATCATAAATTCAGTAAAGTAATTCGAATGCAACCCAGTATCATCACGATGAAAAACTAAAACTAAACCGAATTGCAATTGTATGTTGGTGGATATAGCAAAATAGTTTGAAAAAATTTCAGATTACTTTGATTTGCAAATAGTATATGTGCAAAACCTTGGTTCATAGTTCCCAATTGAAACCGAGTATTCCTAAAAACATTCCTTGTAAACAAATTTCTCAAATGAGCACACAACTGTACAGTTATTTCATGAGAAATTACAAATAATTAGCATAGTCAATAGTCACAACAGAACATAAAATCTTAACACCACGTTGCACGTAAATTTTAGAAGCAGGTTAAAATAGATTTAATTCTACTGATTTACTTCTTCAATTTTATGCTTTTATTCCCAATTGTGTCTAATAGAATATTTGACACATGATTAACTTGGTCATCTTATCTTTGGATTGTACCGATCGTTTGCATGTAATCTCAAATATAAATCCAGGGACAAGTAGAACAAAATTTTCAAGTAATGTTTGAATTTCTGAAAAAGTGTTAGTTTCCAGATGTTTGAATTATATAGAAAGCCAATCTTAAAAAACATTATTAGTTCGATAACTAATCATCAATAATACTTCAGCAATAAAAGTTTTTAAATGTTTGCAAAATTTCATTTTATCGTAATTAGCTAAATACTTAATATATTAAGAGACATAAGAACAAAGCAATTCAAAATTCACTATATCAATTATCTTTTAATTATTATCTCATTTAAATAATTTATCGTTTTTACGCTATTTTCAGGGAATTTTCATGTTTAACTTGTTTCAGGGAACTTTGGTCATTCAAACATAATATTTTATTTTAAGCGAGAAAGACAATCAAGTCATATATTTTTATCAAGAAATCCCCGTAACACGTTTTAACGGGTCCGAGGACAGAAATAAGCTCATAGAAAACCTTATACGAGCTATCAACACAAGCAGAGTCAGACAAGCGACTCGCTCGGAACGAAAAATCTTCCTCGGTTACCAAAAAAATAAACAAAGAATGTTTAAGAAGCTTCGGAAACTTTACAATATCCTGATTACTATGCAGCCGTTTGGAAGCAAGTTTCATTAGAAATACATGTGCCACATATTTAGTTGTCACAGCTATAAATGTTATAGCTGTGACAGAATTTATTTGAAATTAGAATAAGCAGATTAGTATCAAACCAAATAACTTTTTGAATTATCGCACAGGTATTTCCAATCATTATATTTTCAAGCATAAAATTCAACATAAACATTTAAAACGTATCTCAAATTTAACATATAAAATGGTGTTTGCTAAATGCCTGAAAATAGACAGTTGCTTCCCTTGTCTGTGTTACTTTCCATGACACTCTTGGGGTCTGTTGTAGCACTTCATACGACATACAGAGTTGAAGTTTAGAAATACTACCACCTTTTTTCCTTAATTTGGACTTACTATTGTTATTTCAACCTGGATGGAACCCCGGGTCCTGTTTGTTGTGCCAACTTTGCCACCGTTCAAACAAAAGCCTCAAATACAATTAAATTTACGAGCACAGCTAGCTGCTTATATTTAGCTTACATTCTATTTTGCTCAGGATTACTTGGGCTATCTCATCTCTGGAATTTATCAGCTAGTTAAGTTCTTATATTTTAGTCAGCGAATTTATGACTTTCAAATAAATCAGTACGTCAAACAATTAATTATAATACTACCTATAGTCAGATAGGAATTGTGGCGAAGGGAATGGTTTTAGGTAGTTTTATGCCAACTGCATATGCATGTAAGGGTATGAGAAAAAGGATACCTGTCAACCAAAAATTGGAAATTTTATTAGTAGGAAAAGTACCTAAAACCATTCCTTTCGCCACTATTCTTATCTAACTATAGCTATAGGTAGTACAAGGTACACTTTAATTCATTTTTTAATTAAAATTCACTGATTAAATTCACTTTAAATACATTTTTTGTACTAAAAAATCATCAAAATACCAATCAAATTTTTAAAAATTCACATTTACTTTTTTCTCAGAGCTGATTTCTCTATTTCCTGAATTTTTTAAATCATTTTTCAACTTGTTAACATGGAAAGGTATGCATTTACTCGAATTTAGCATGGCAAGTTATTTTCATACGAATGTAACATAGATAGGTATCGCCTTACTCGAATTAACACAGATAGGTATTTTTTTACTCGAATCTAACATTGATAGGTATTTTTTTACTCGAATCTAACATTGATAGGTACACATTTACTTTAATTTAACATTGACAGGTATATCCCTATTCGAATTAACACAGAAAGGTATTTCTCCATTTGAAATAACATTGAAAGGTATTTTTATACTCGAATTAACATTGACAGGTACATCCCTATTCGAATTAACACAGAAAGGTATTTCTCCATTTGAATTAACATTGAAAGGTATTTTTTTACTCGAATTAACATTATTAGGTACACATTTACTTTAATTTAACATTATTAGGTATACCCCTATTCGAATTAACATGGACTGGGTACCCCCACCAATTTTTTAACATTAATAGGTATCCCCCAAAAAATTTAACATGGACAGGGTACCCCCACCAATTTTTTAACATTGATAGGTATCCCCCAAAAAGTTCAACATTAGTATATCAGACCAAACCCGAAAAAGACATTACGAGGTACCCCCAATTTTACCCCATTTAACGTGGGACTAGATGGGACCAAAAAAAGCCTAAAAAAAAGAGCAAATTACTCCAGCCACTAGAATAGTAGCCGGCGTTGCGTAGGTTTTTTTTTAGAAATTAAATGTGACCAAAAAAAGTAAATGTGTACAGAAAAAGTAAATGTGACCAAAAAAAGTAAATGTTTAAAAATGAAAAAATATTTAATTACAAAAAGTAAATGTTAAGAAAATAATAAATGCTAGTTGGAAATAGTAAATGTGATTTAAGTATTTTAAAAATTTTGTTTTTATGAAGAAAAAAAAAACCCCGCGACGCCGGCTACTATTCTAGTGGCTGGAGTAATTTTTCCGCGCCTTCGGCGCGATAATTAATAATGCAGGTTCATAAATATCTTTACTTAATTGCTTGAAAATAATTATTTGGCCAAATTTATGATAGTACCGCCGTAATTAAATGTTTTAATTATTATCCATGTTTTGTAGCTTTGTATCCTGGCATTTTAAATTTGCCTTCAGAGCCTTTATTCTTCGCACCATTTTACACTAATTTAAATGTCTTGAGTCTTCCCATCGTCCACCACGTCGCTCCTCATGATGTTGCCTTTGTTGTGAGTGTGAGTGTTTGCTAGCATAAATTGTGAGTGCTTTTACAAAAGCAAGCCGAGAGTTTATTAATGAGTAAGTTGCATGCAAGTAGGAATTGCTTGGCCATGTGCTCGGATGATGCGATACACAGCTCACAAAATCATATCAAAGCAAAGTGTCCGTCTACAGTTTTCTACTAGGCTGATTTAAAAAAAAATTAATCCCATTTGTGGACATGCGAAAATGGGTGATATCTTTGTGGGAGAACTACAAGTATGGTTTGGTTCCTTGGATCGTTCCAAACTTGAAACAGACGAACAAAGACGCGAGCCCAAAATTAACTGCAATCATACTAGTACAAGTATTATACCAGGCAAAACTCCAGAGGTGATAAAAGTAGACAGAAATGATCAATTGCTGAGTGGGTCCTCCTCAGTGATAGTGGACCATGTGACCAAGGGTTACGATCAATTAGTTTCTGATCAAATTATTCGGAAACTCCTAGTGGAATTCTTTGAACGGTTGTTGAAGTGTGATGAAAGGAAGTTAGGTGAACTCGAGTATTTATCAACGAAAAGTCAAGAGATAATGCATCAAATGTTTCGATACTCTGTAGAACGTCGTAAAAGCCAAATGTGCGAGGGTACCGTCGTATTCCTGGTATTCAAGCTGACTCTGGGGACCTAATTGGCAAGTCAAAAATATTGTCAATCAGCTAAATCATTCCAACCTAATATTTATAATATTCTAGATGACCACACCTCGTTCAATACTTGTTCATTGTTTAGTGTTCATATTTCTAGTTTTGAGGGGGAAATTATCTATTGATTACTTTTTTTACCTATTTAATTACCTCTTTAATAAACAGTTTTTCATGTTTGTGAATGCTATTAATTGCCAACCTTTTGAATTAATTATCAACCTGCTCTTCTACGACCCAGCAAGGGATTTAATTTTAGTTTTTAATGGACATAAGGCTGATATGAAATATATAGCTAATTATTGACATTAATTTAATGCAAAATTTGAAACGGACACCTATTTTTATGCTTTACCATCAAAACATTGTAACGATTTGTTATTAAACTTACAATTTGAATTATTTAACATTGTAATCATTAGATAGTGGCACTTGATGATGATGATGACACCTCAAAAAAGTAGAAGTATGAAAACTGAACAAAGAGCACAGAGCATTGCATATGGGGCAACGGGCAAACTTTTTTTTACCAAGCCAATAAAAAACCTGTTGTGGCTGAGAATATTGACCGTTTCATATTTTCTTGCGGCAAGCAAAAAACTTTGTTAGAAAAACACAGAATTGAATGAAGACAACAAACAAAAAGAATTGAGCTCAAGCAGACTGTGTTGTGTGACAACAACAGCACACGTATCACCCATGTCTCTGCAATTTTTCAGTTTCTTTTCAAGTTCAGTTTGAAGTTATCTTTTAATTGAGTGAAACTTTTAATTTATGCTTCCCATTTGTATGTTTAAACAGGAAATCGATAAGGTGGGGTTAATCATCCAGGTGTAATCTGAATTGAAAGGTGAGCAATTTGAATGACGAGTAAAGAGGATCTCTAATTTTAGTATTCACGTTCAGATTTTAAAGTTATTTGGTCCGTTTGTTTATTTTAACAGAGGATTGTCATTGTCCAGGAAACTATCAAGTTGAGTGTCTTAAAACTGGGTTTGATTTAACATCCTGCTGTTCACTGGAAAGGTGAGTAATTTGAATATTTAAAAGAGATTTAATACTGAAAGAGGTGAACATTCGGAGCTCTAATTTTGTGAAATGGATTGTAAAGTAATTTTTAGATGTTGCAATTTGTTTTTGGTTTTTACAGCTGTTTCGTTGAGCATTGTTTTGGAACATCCGTCAGACTGTGAGGGATTTTGGTTTATCATCTGAGTTATCTCTAAGGTTAGTACGTTTAACCATTTATCATATGACAACCGTATGTATCAAGTCAACTTGTTTGATGGCAGTTTTACTGATTTATATAAATGGTTTTGTTTTGAAAACAGCTACAAAAATGGAGAAGAATCTGCAAGGCCTGTTGGAAAAGTTGAGCCACGAGGTGGGAAATGTTAGATCGCTTTCCAATAATCTCCAGAATGCCCGGGCTACCAGTGTTAGGAACAGCATTCGGTTGATGGATTCACATGTGAATCGAAATAATGAGGTTCACGAAGGTCATCTTCGAGAGGTAGAAACGCGACATCGAGAGGTGATCACCTCCAAAGTGGAAGAATTTGAACAGCGAATAGCAGAAATACGCAAAGTGCTGGGCCAGAAAGATGAAGAGTTGGATATGCTTAGGGGGCGATTGCACGAATGCCGGAAAGCAAAGAATCATGCGATGGAGGAAAATGTCAAGATAAAGGAGAGTTATCAGGAGCGCAACACGGATCTGGAAAGGTCATTAACAGAGTGCAAGCAAAAATTACTGGCCTTGGAGAACGAAAGAGCAAACTACGAGGAAGAAATCGCAAAAGCAGAAGATTTGCAGCAGGAATTGGAGGAGTCAAAGGAAATTTGCCAAAGTTTACATGACCAGTTGAAGCGGGTTGAAGAAGATATCAAAGCCAAAGAAGAAATAGTTGAAAAGTTGGAGGAAGATAGGGAAGAACTTCAAGCAGCATTAAAAGAAGTTCAAAAGCAGAATGAGGAGCTCAGCAGACAGCTTAGTGAGTCGTTAATGAAACCAAGTGCGCAAGATCATGACGAAGATTTTAAAAAGGTTTTGGAGGAGAGGCTTAATGCAGTACAGAAGGAATGTGAAGATGTGAAGGGAATTTTGAAGAAGGAGGAGGACAAATACAGAGAATTGAGTAAGCAGTTTAGTGAACTGGAGTATGAGCACAAGTTAAAGAAGGTCGACCTAAGAATCGCCGAAAGGGAAAGGAAGGAACTGAGTACTAAACTGGAGGCCAAGCAACAACTTTCTGATAAGCAACTGGAGCAGGTGACTGCGTTGCAGAGTGTGAATAACGAGTTGAGTAGCAAGCTTACGAAACTTGAGGAATCTGTTAAAATGCTAACTGAGCATTTGGCAGAAAGAGAGAAAAGTATTGTCGACTTGAAGAAAATTGTGGAGGGCCAGAAAGAGCAAAACAGTTCAATGGAGTTGGAAAATGTATTGCTTAAAAAGGAGCTGGAAATAGCTGAAGTGAAGCTGCGTGATGTCAAGCATCTTGAAACGGTGATTTCCCTAAAGGATGAAGTGATTACAAAAAGGAGTGAAGAGATGGAAAAGAAAGATAGGTTGATTCAGCAGCAAAAAGAACAAATCGGTACATTGAAGGAGCTCGCCATGAAGATGGAAGAAGATATGATCAGCTTCAACGAAAAGTTGGATGAACGATTGGCACCTCTGGTCCAGGCTGAAAAAATCAAAAACTTGTTGGAAGGGGAGAATAAATCGTTGAGGGAAAAGTTGAACAAGTGTCGGGTGGAGTTAAATGAGGCAAAGAGCTTGAAAACATTTACAGAGAAACGGCTTCAGCAAACAGAGAGCAGTTTAAAGGTCCAGAGTCAAACGACAGAGAGTCAAGTATCTAGTATGATGGAGAGGCTGAGCGTTGCTACCAAGAAAAACGAAGAAAATGTTCGGGAAATTGCATCTTTAACATCTCAAATGAACGACTTGGAAAAAGAAAACTTTGAGTTGAAGCAGAAGGTTGAAGTTGTGGCAGGTGAAAGGGATAAGATCATAAACAAGTACAACGGCTGCTGCCAACAGGTCATGGATGCTAATCAAGAAGCATTAATGTTGAAAAATGCCTTGATAGATGCTCTGGAGAAAGGGGAAATGTACAAAGAGAGGTTTGAAAATGTACAGAAGGAACTAGGAATGGTGAAACATGAAAAGAAAATGGATGATGTTCGAAATTGTACAAAACTTGACCAGCAGAAGAAACTCATCGAACATCTAGTTGAACAACTGAATACACAAGATAAAAAGAAATTCAGCCGTGGACTGTTTCCTCCAAAGAAAGTTGCCCCAAGCCCGATCCCCAATCCTGTAACACCATCATCCACACCAGTCCAGTCAAGAAGAGCAGAAACATTCGAAAAGCTACAGGCTCACCCAAGTGTTTGCCCGACCCCTGTGACAGCACTGGAACAAGAACAGTTAGCCCTGAACTGGTTGGAGAAGAAACGCGATAATCTTCGCAACCAGCTGGAGAATATGCATAATACTCGAAATGCCCCGACAACGCCAGCAAGAAAGACCCCGACTTTGCCAACACCCGCACGTAAACCTGAAAACATTTTTAAGGAACGTGCAAACACCATCAGTGGAGCCACATCCCAAACAATCACAGGGAAAAAGCACACGTAAGCTATAGTATACTAAAATTAGGAATTATCCGTTGTTTATATTATTATCAATAAGTTTTATTTATGATTTTACTGTTTACATTTGCAGGTTCTTGAGTACAGAGTGTGAAACGGATACAAGGTGTGTTGGGTGTCAAGATAAGATTAAGGCAGGACGACATGTATCGCAGTGCGTAAAGTGCCTTGACGTTTATCATGTTGGATGTTCCCCCAAGGCTGGAGGAACTTGTCTTAGCTCATGATAAATTTAAGACCTTTAAGAAAATCTTAACTAAGCAGTCATATAATTTAAACCAGAGATTAAAGGTTCCAAAATGGATATTCAAATATGTACAAAAAGTTAGAAGCTAAGTTAATGCATAGATGTATGATGTATGTATATATAAATTAATGGATAAACTCTGTATTTTTACTTTTTTTATGGATATTATCTTTTTAATGTGGTGACCCTTTTAATAAGATTTTTATACATTTTGTAATATAATTCCAGTAATGCTATTTTAATAAGATTATCATTTATGATTACATATTGATTTAATGTGTTGAAGTAACAGTAACCATACAGTATATATCGTGAGACTTCCAGTGTTTTGGAGAGCAAAAATACGAATAAAAAGAGAACAATTTTAATTTTAAATATTTTATCAATTCATAACATACATATTATTTTCATGAGTAGTTTCCAGTTACATGGAATAAAGCATAACAACATTTTCACCAATTATTTTTATCAATAGAAAAAAATCTGTAGACTAATAGCTTAATTAAGATTACAACAAAAGGTGTAAAATTTAAAATTATAGTTAGTCTGAGTGAAAGAATTTATACACGCAGTTTCGTTTATAGTGCAGCACAGACATGTTTTCAGCTTATTTATGTGCAGA
>JAQFXM010002297.1:0-25570 GCA_034693345.1 Entomobrya multifasciata
AACTTCCACTACATCATTTTGTACATTATGTAGCTTTTTGTAGCAGCTCATCTGGTAGAGAAAAATGTGGTTCTTCATTCTTGTGAATACAGATGAGTAGCTGGTTGGTTGGTATAAAGAAATTTCATGAGAAATGAAACACTATCTGAAGAAGAACTGAGATAGATCATTCCCTTTAAATTACTATAATTAACGACCTCACCTCGAAAAGTGTGAAAATTTGTGTTATCGTAAGTTGAAAAAATATTTAGGTAGTTAATTATTCTGGTCAGAGTTTAAATGTGATTTGTGTTTTATGGTGAATTTTCACATAGTTTTATAGGACATAGGATTTTGCAAAACTATATAATTGGGAATTGTAATTGTTGTTTAAATAGTGTATTGATGTACTTGATTTTTTGATTGGGTAGGAATCGTTCGGAATAATTAATCGAAATGGCTGGAGCAGTTGGAAGGTTGCAGTTGCGGAAGTTGGCGCAAAATCAGGTGTTTTCAGGGAGCTTGGCTGCGTTTGCTAGGCCCCTTGGCGGTGCTATTTTGGGGGCGTCGGAACCATATCAGCAAGCTAGATGGGGGTCTACTGCTCACTTGATTAAGGTTTGTCTGGAATAAAGTATTTCGAAAACGAATAGAGGAAAACGATGTACTTTACTTAAAAATTGATATTAATTGGTTACGTATTTTTTTGTGTAGAATCTACCTAAGGCGAAGTACGGTGGGCGTCACACGGTTACTATGCTCCCAGGTGGAGGTATCGGTCCGGAGTTGATGGCTTACGTGAGAGAAGTTTTTCGGTATGCTGGAGTCCCCGTGGATTTTGAGGAGGTTCCTATAGACCCCAATTCTGAAAGTGATGAGGACTTGGAATATGCAATTACTTCTATTCGTCGTAATGGTGCTGCGTTGAAGGGTACTACCATATTTTTAAAATGCCGGTTTTGCCGATTTAAAGTGATTTTAATTTGACCTGAATTAATTTTTTATTATATTTACTTGTAGGAAACATTGAAACTCGAAGTCTTAGTCCAAATGTGATGTCAAGAAATGTAGCTCTGCGTAACGAGCTAGACCTATTTGTCAATGTTCTTCATTGTACCTCCTTTCCAGGTATTCAGTCTCGTCATCAGAATATTGATATTGCCATTATTCGGCAAAATACAGAAGGTGAATATGCGATGATGGAACATGAGGTAAATGAATGTACTATTTTCATTGTTTTTTTTTCTTTGTTTCTTTTCTCATTCATTTTTTTTTGATTTTATCATGACTGATGTATGAAGTAGTAGTGGCAACTAATATCTAATTTGTTTTACAAATATCTGCTTGTAAACAGAGTGTTCATGGTGTGGTTGAGTGTCTAAAAGTTGTCACTAGAGACAACACTGATCGTGTGGCCAGATTCGCATTTGATTATGCAAAGCGTAATGGTAGAAAGAAAGTGACTGTTATTCACAAAGCTAATATAATGTAAGATACCCAATAGTTTACCATAATTTATAATATAGCTACCCGTATAACAATTATACTAACAATATAACCAGCAGAAACTAATTGTAGTGTGTTTTTCTCTCAGGAAATCTTCTGATGGACTTTTCCTTGAGGTTGTTCGTAACGTTTCAAAGGATTATCCAGATATTCAGGTTGATGATATGATTGTGGATAACTGCTGCATGCAACTTGTCTCCAATCCTCATCAGTTTGATGTGATGGTCATGCCCAATTTGTATGGGACTATTGTGTCCAATGTCATCTGTGGATTGATTGGAGGAGCAGGGTTACTTTCTGGAAGGAACTATGGCTATGAAGTGAGATATGAATCATAACTTATGATTGTGCAATACTATAACTTATTTATTAATTACCTTCAATAATTCATTTGTTTTTGTACTTTTTTAGTTCGCTGTATTTGAACCGGGTACAAGAAATACGGGTACTGCAATCGCAGGCAAAAATATTGCCAATCCAATTTCCATGATGAACTCAGCGGCAGATCTTTTGGAGCATCTTCAGTTGGAAAATCACTCTGTTTGGTTGCGTGAAGCTATTGACAAAACTATTAATGTCGATAAAATTCACACTCCAGGTAAGAGTTTTTGATATTCTTGTTCATTTGTTTCATGAATTCATTGAAAATATTTGGGATTGATGGTAAACTGTGTTTTTTGGATATTCTAGATCTTGGTGGTCAAGCTACAAGCATGGATGTCGTCAAAAACATTATTACATATTTGCAAGCTAAAACTAAGGTTGAAAATTGGTAACATTTAACCAGTGTTAAACTTTGAATGCATATACCTATCTATTTTAAATACCGGCATTAAGATACTAGTCAAACTATCTTTATGGCCTTTACATAATATACATTTTTTTGTTAGGTAGATGTTTACTCTTATTATTATTTATTTTTAAAAAATCCAAGTTTAATTTGAATAACTGTTTTCAGAATTAGGTCAGCCATAAATAACTATCAACTATGCATTTGCTTCCCTTCATTTTGAGTTGCTGGTTTAAAACATATGCGACAATTATTCCTACCTTTGTGACGTATCTACCAGTTTTATGAGTAATATTTGATTTATTTCATTTGAGTAATGTCAGTAATGTGTTCGTTTAGAGTATCCTGCCATGCACTCACTCAGTTCACATAGATGAAAAACAAAACTACGACATAATGCTTTCACTTTTTAATGTTTTGTATCACTGCGCACATAATTAAAATAGTTTAAAAGAGGAAAATAGGGTAAAGAATCAGCCATTATGTCCCATAAGTTAAGTAGTAATATAACTACTAAGTCTTATCAAAATATTTTGTTTTGCGATGTAACTATAACTTACCCATGACGATGAAGTGCAATGATGAACAAATATAGTATTAATAGTTAGTCAGGTCAGAAACATGGTTTAATGATATTACAAGGTTATTTTTTCGTCATCTACAATTTAAGTACAAAATACTAAATAAGAGAAGCAGTAATTATGTCACACTTCATTAAGGTACATTTTAAATCAGTGCACGGAATACAACATACTACACATAGGCAGGATTAATTTGTGAGGTATGACGGTAAATATCAGTGCATTTTTTACCTTATTTTTTTGCTGTGTTATTTTTATGCTTATTTTGTGCTGGGAAAGCTTAGTGCTGTTGCATTATTCTGGGTGTAAGGGGGTGGAAGTGGAAACGCATCTAGGGTTAATTTATTTTACTGGGTTGAAATGGGTGACAATTATGATGATGATGATGATGAGTGATATTACAAGTGTCGAAACCAATCCTTGATATCCTTACGATTTCGTAGTGACACCTTTAATTTTGGGTTAGCTGTGAAATTAATTGAGTTTTAGTTGTAGAAAAATGTTGCTTGCTTACAAAACGCATTAGAAATAGTTTAGAATTTAGAATGTGTGGAAGGAGGCAGCTCGCTGGGGCTTGGTAATGCTTTTGGTATTTTAAAACTGTTATAAGTGCATTTGATCTAATACACCTTTTTTGTTTTCACAGGCGGTGGTTCTTTAAATCTGCAGATTATCATCGTGTTAAATGTCAACAATCTTGTCGAAGCTCATTGCATTCCCAAATACCCGTGATAATTCTTCTTCAAAAACTGCATTTGTTGCGTTGCCATTCCCAAATCGTCATTATCCAAAAAAAGAAAAAATATAGTGCTACTGGTAGCCATTATGAAATTTAAATTAACATGACATACAGAATTATATGTAAACGTAATGAAATGATAGTTTATTATTGTAACGAGAAATTTTAAAACCAGAAAAATGAGAAATTAATAAATTATGAAAGTACTTCCTGAAATTTTGTGTTGTTCATTCATTTCGTTTCATTTTTATGCATTTCATATAGATATTCCATGCCAACCATTTCAATCAATAAATATTACCATGCATCATTTTTTAGAATTCATTTATTTTGAATATTCTATATACTATGAATAGTACATATGATCAATAGAAGGAGTTTTATGCTACGTCTTATCAACTATTCATATCTATGTACAATTAACACTAAAAATAAAGATACAAAAGTAATTTTACGTTGCAATTTTAGTGTCAAATGATGTTCGAGAAAGAAACTTAACAGAAACAATAAAACTTTTCACTAGCAACAAACACGTAGACACAAAGTTGTACAAGAAGACTGTATATTTATGAATAATAATGTTTTATTAAGTATTTAAAAGATAGTTTTTAGAAATAGCAATATTATTATGCTCTTTAACAATTAATAATACAGATACAATAATTGCCCCATGGAAAATTTCCAGGTTAAGATATTTAGCGTAGTGCTTAACTAAAAAATAAACAACTATTGAAGGTACTACATTTATGCAGTAGGCACTAACAATTGCAAGTAATAAGATAATAGAAGGAAAAAGATAAAACAATATTATTATGCGACATATTTCCAGAAAATGTCTTCAATTTATGCTATATACTAAGCACAGATTTTTTTTCGTTTATTTAAAAATCACTTTTATAAATCTCGTATTTAAAAACTATTAGTTTTAGTTCCCGTCAGCCCTACCTCGCTTCGTAGTGACAGAAGGTGTAAAAGCTGCAGCTCTTTTGAGAATTCCGGTCTTTGGAGCTGAGAAATTTGGTGCAGCAGATTCTATTAAATCGAGAACAAATTCAATTAATTAGATGGTTAACTTTAATGGAAACTGCAATTACGTTGTTAATATTAAATTGAAGTGGATTTTTTCATCTACATACCTTGCAGCCACCTAACTTGGGTAGCAGGTCCATATCCTTTATCGTTTTTCGCCGCAATCCGGAAGATGATGGCAGGTTTCGAGGTTGTATCGACCAGAGCCTGATTTAGAGATGCCGTTGGCACATTACATTGGTTTGAGGGACCACAGTAGACTCTCACAAATGATAGGTTAGTAACCCCTGGTTTTGGTTCCTACAAAAATCAGGATACTTTTATACTAATGTTCATTTATAAATGAAAACACAAAATACAAGTAATAGTGCAAATCTTACTGGAGCACTTGGAGGTGGCTTTACTGCCAAATAAACAGAATATTCCAATATATCCCCAGGTGTGTTCAATGGAGGCTCCCACGCAATGGTGGCACCATCAACAGACTTTGAAATTTTAATGGAGCTTGGGGCTCCAGGGAAACCAGGAAGACAGGTTTTAAATGCGGTGACCTGACGTTAAAAATAATAAATTATCAGTTAATTAAAAATTATTTAGATTTTACATGCATTTGAATTATCAAGCCAGATCACTTGCCTCTCCCCAAGGTCCTCTTCCACAGCTATTGATTGCAGCAACTCGGAATTTGTATGCGGTCGCTGGTTTAAGTTCGATTTTCTTTTTGATAAACTCCAAGTCCTTATCTACCGGGTTGTCCGGTTCCAGACGGGAAAGTTTCTCGTTTGTAGTGAAGTAGCACTTGACAATGCAACTGGTATTCCTTGAGTGAACAACGTCCATCCAATTATCCACCTTTTCTTCAGGAGGTGGAACTGGAAGTCTAACCTGCACTGTAGTAGCTTGACCAGGAGTAGTTCCATTACTAGGGAGCGATAATGCTACACTCTGTGCAATGCTATTACTTAATCTCGTATCATTCATTTGGGCACGGATTACAGGGGCATTTGAAACCGCTAATCTCGCGACAATTGGCTGCGAACTGTCTGTTCCAGAGATGGCTGAGATGGGAGCTTGCATACTTAAACTTCCTGGAGCTGCGATGGAGACTGGCAAGCCTGATGGAAGGATAATAGGGTTTGAGATGGAAACGCCTGGAAGAGATGAAACGTTTGCTGTTGAAGACTGAATGGAAACTGGAGATTGCTGCATAACTATTGAAGCTTGTGTTCCTGCAGGAAAAACTCCAGGTGGGAGATTTACGATTGAGTGTTGACCAGCCCCTGTAGACGTGACTGTTGGTACAGACGGTAGGATATAAGTAGATGTTAAAGGAATCGTCGTCAAAGACTGTTGTGCCTGGGACACGACATTTTGTATAGAATTGGCCATAGCCTGAGGTGAAACATTTACTGGTAATCCAGTAGACTGAGAGATGAATTGCTGTAGTGGGATTTGTGGTGGTGCCGGTGTTGATAATCCCTGTGTTTGTGAGATGGACTGTTGAACAGCTGAAGGCTGCATCAAAGACTGCTGGATAACTATCGGTTGGCCAACAGGGGCTTGAGAGACCTGGTCAATAGGTTGCTGCTTAAATGTGACTGTACCCAACTGAGAAACTGCTTCTCCTCCTGATACAGATACTTGTGTGGGATTAACTGCTTTCTGATCTGGGACTGATTCAGATGTATCCATTGGAGTTGGCTGGACAGGTTCTACCTTTATCTCTTGAGAACTCTCCGTAGCTGAGGGTAGGGCCATTTGAGATGTATCCATTGCCTCTACTGCACCTGATACAGGGGCCTGAGGTTCCTCCACTTCAACTTTCACTTCTGTCTGATCTGAAGGTAATACTACAGCAGGAGACGCTATGGTAGATGTGGGAACACAAGGAGAATCTGTTGAGGATCTGTCTGGAAGGCTAGCAACTAATGATGAGCTGTCGGCAGGTTCCCCACCAGCTTGTTCCACGGCACTGGTGGCAGTCTGTTGAAGGGGTTCAGCTTCAGATGTTTGTGTTGTTGGTTCTGGAACTCCTCCACTTGATGAAGTGGTGGTTTGGGGAGGCTCATTACTGGTTGTGGTTCCATCCCCTTCAGCACCACCCTTGAGGCCAAAATTTATGCTATCTCTCCACGAAAACTTTGTACTAACGCTGTAAATTGGAATTGTAGAATCTCGAGGATACTTTAAACAATAATCCATATGATCAACTGCGCCACCCCTTAAGCAATAATCCATATGGTCATCTGCACCACCACCCTTTAATTTCATCCATGGTAACCCAGAAAAGCAGAAGGAACTCCATGGACCATACATGCTGCCTCCCTTTAATCCACCTGGATCCCCGTCTGAATTGACCCCATTTTGTTGGTCTGTCCCTTGTGATTGAGTCGTCCCACCTACACCTCCCTGAGCCATCTCAACCATCCCTTCTGCCACTCCACTAGCATCACCAAGTGTAGTGGTCGAATCCGGTTGAAGAACTCCTCCCATAGATACAGTACATCTCATTGGATTTGAAGCTGGAAGCGTTGTTTTCTGGTGGCCCGTTCCCACCATGACAAACTTGGGTTTTCCAGCATCACCAGGATTCTGACTGGTTTGTACAAACTGGCCACCAGTGTTAGACAATATTGCCAGCTTTTGGCCTCCAGCCATTTGTAAAGTCACTTGTTTCCCTCCAATACTGATCTGCTGTTGACTACCAGCCTGTAATAGTCCTGGAGGTAGTGTGACGATTTGCCCGCTGGAAGTTATATACTGAGCAGGTTTTGAAGTAGCCAGGGTCATGGTTTTGGGTGAATTAGCAGCTTGCATTTGACCGATAATTTTCATTGATTGTCCCTGAGACGGGGATCCACTTGCTGATGGCATTACAATCATCTTCATACCTGGTTGGCCAGTAGCAGCACTTGTGGGAATTGTAATAGTTTGACTCCCACTAATTGCGTTAGAAGTCATACCTTGGATGCTCCTCAAAGCAGAAGCTTGTGTTACCACAACATACTGTGGTGCTTGTTGTCTGTTGGCCATAGTTGTAGCCGGCTTAGAAATGATGTATGTTGGTCGCGGACTGTTGGCCGATGTTCCCTGTCCAGCAAGGCCTAAAACTGGTTGGTTTGTGGCTATAATGTTTGGTTTGCTGACAGTTGGCACCGCACTTCCTGGTGCGGCCACCCACTTTATTATGTTGGCTGTTTTTTGAGGAGACCCCTGTATAGACGACACTGGCACTACACTTGTCGATGTTACACCTGGCTTTCCTTGGATAACCTTGGAACCTTGAAAATTTGCGAGGGCCATACCTTGGCTAGTTTTAACGACAGTAAATATTTGATTTCCACTACCAGGCCCGCCAGGCTTTTGGACAAGGATTTGTTTCATGGGTCCAGGATTTGTGGTGTTTTGCGAAGCGCCAGGTTTGCCACTTGTTAATGGGGAAGCTAGACGGACACCTTGGGGTAAGAGGCCACTTACGTTGCCGACTTTGACTTGTGAGAATACCTGAGGTTGACCTGGATTCTGCAACACTTTTAAAGTCTGTGGTTGCGTTTGCATTTTCTGGGCTGCAGCTGCGGTGGCGGCGAGTGTATGCATTGGGCTCATTTGGGAAGCTGAGTTATCAGATACACTTGTGGCAAGAACTGAAGGTGAAGATTGTTTCAGCATAGCTCCAGTGGGAATTGTGGTAACAACTGTTCCTGGAGTTCGAGCTACTTGAACTGGAGTACGTAATCGAAGCACTCCACGTCCAGCTGTTGGACTGCTGGTTACCGGCGTCATGACAGGGCGTGCAACTTGCGTTTTTGAGGCAAATAGTGAGCTCGCTGTACCAGCGACATTAGCAGGCAATGTGTAAAGGCTTGATGCTGAAGGCAAATTAGCCGGACTAATAATTGAAGAGGATGAAACAATAGAAATTGGAGTTTCGGACGAAACAGAAGTAGCTGATGGTGCCAGTGAAGGCATTGACAAAGTAATGACTGATGTTGGGGGCATCTCAGATGTTTGTTGCTGTTGCATAGATGTTGGCATAGGAAGTGTGACAGTTGTTGCTTGAGACACCTGAATAAGCGAAGGTGCTGATGATGATGACACTGGTGAAAGTGTTACAGGTGAAGCTCCCAATCCAGGAATTCCTGATTGTGGTTGACCAGTCGCTGTGACTGTGACAAGTGGGGGATTATTTTCTTTTATCGGAGGAACCATTGATTTTGCAGGCTTTGATGTTGGAACAGGTGTCATGATTGGGGGTGCTGGGGCATATCCAGCAGCAGCAAGGGACTGGAGTGGTGGCTGTGCTGCGTTTGGCTCAGCTTGAAAAATGGGATCAGATGGTACATCATAAGCAACACACTGCAATATATAGCTATCAGCTCCAGGAACTGGATTCCATCCCACTTCCAACCAATTCGTCCCCGCCCGAAGTAGCTGAACTTTTCCAGGATCTCCTGGCTTCTGAACTTCCAACTGCCACAGATCTTTACAGCATACTTGGTTATTCCACGCTTTTCTATAGCCATCCCTTCCCGACCATACGTAAATCCTGGTGTTGATAACAACTGCAGAGTGCCCAGCTCTTGCTCGTGGCACCTTATCATCTAAAATGTCTTGATGGAGATTTTCCCACGTAAGGCTTTCCAAGTTTAAGCAAGCCAAGGAATTCGTACATTTCCACTCCTTTTCACTATTCTTCAGCTCCTCCACCAACATTGGAACCCACCCCCCAAAAACGTACATTTTATCCCCCACCAGAGTCGCCGTGTGTAAGGAACGAGGAGATGGTGTAGCTCCGCCCACTTCTGGCTTACACCACATGAGTGTGTCAATATCTAAAGTATACAAATCTCCTAGTCGACATCCACTCATACCCCCGTAAATAATTAACTTGTGAAATCTATTGTCTCTTGAAACATACGCTACCGCTGAATGACTTTCTCTGGGGCCAGGCGGGGAACCAAATGTGACTGGAATGTCCCATAATCCATTTTCATTGTTTAATCTCACTTGTAGCGTGTACATGTCGTTAAGGTATCGGGGAATATTATTCTTCAAATCATCACTATCATTTGCCAGCCCACCAAACATGTAGACCTGGTCCCGTATCACTGTAAAACTGTGACCTAGTCTGGCGCAAGGGGGTTCCCCACTTCGAGGCCCTTTTGGCTTCAGCTTTTTCCACTCCCATTTTGGTATGTTGAGCTCGTACAAATCACTGGAGTATCTGCCATATTCTATCATTCCTCCATACATTAGCATCCGGCATCCATCCAAAACTAAACCGTACGCCGCACATCCCGGCGGTGTATCCCCTTTCGTCTGGGGCTGGAACCATTCATGGGTCTGGGTGTCGAAAACATGGAGCTCCTCTACTATCCCTTCATTGCCCCCTCCAAAAACAATCATGTAATTGCCATAAGCAACAGCTCGATGACCATGGCGGGGCCTAGGCTGAATGGACTGACTTGTTGTGACATCATTGATCTTTGTCCACTTGACATTAGACGCTTCACCCAAAACGTTTATGGAGTCAGCATTGTTTGTATTTTGATTGAGAATCATGGTCTTTGTGTTGTAGAGTTGGGAGGATGGAGAATATGTGGGGGCGCCGGATTGTCCAGCTAATGGCAAAAGTCCTATTTCACCACTGGGATTCATATGGTTTTTACAGTGTATTTATAAAAAATACACATTTGGAATTTGGCTTCAATTACAGCTTTTTCCAATCAAGGTCAGCATAGCAGAAAAAAATTTAGTTGATTGATTTTTAATCTTGTGTGTAAAGTGTGATTCCAAGATGTAACCCCGGTGGTGTCAGTTGGTCTAAAGTGTGAATGGAAACCCATTTTAATTTAATTATTTACCTTGATTAAATATTTAGTTGTGTTAAAAATATATGTTGGTATGAGTGTGTGAAAAAGTTTTCAGTTTTATTTTTCATTAAACGTTTTTACCTTGTCCAGTTCCAAGTTTCTTTGTTTATATTTGTTTTTTAGTTAAGGACAATTGGCGCCTCTTTTTAAACAATACTTAAATTATTGTAAAACGTAATAAATACGTATTTTTTTCTAGTTGCACATTTTTTTCACCGAGGTCATTGGATAATGAACGAAATATTTTTTGCTAAACAAAAATATTTTTTTGGATGCCACCTCTCAAAATCGGCGCTTCTCTCTAAATTGCAGGATTGGACTGAGGGAGTGGAGGGTCAGACGCGGATAGTGAAATAAAACTCATACCGCAACTGATCGGAATTTTTGGTTCAAAATTCACTTGAAATGGCCAATCCAACGAAATTCTTTTTGTTACCGAATTACCACCCCATTTGTTCCAAAACTGGATGGGGAGAATATACAGAGAAGATTGGAACTAGGAGAAATATCCATAAAAACGGAAATAAAAACATCCCCTTGTAATAGGCGTCATTTACATGGCAAGGAGGCCACAAAAATTGTGGTGCTGTTTGGGGTGAGTATGAAGCTTAAAGTGGGGACGTGATGGTTGGATGGCTCTACAAGCTACACCTGCTGCAGAAAAGGTGCCTGCTGCGGTATGAGAACACGTTTTGACTGGGTCTGGTTTACGGACTTACCCTCCACCTATGCGTAGCAGGAACGAAGCTTGGAAGGAGAGATTACGAGATTAGGAATTACGCAGCAGTGGATTTTGCTGCGACGCAAAGATGGGGTTTATGGTGAGCTTGCTGGGCTTGGAATAAAGATGAATGATGGAAAACGTAAAAAAATGTGGATCTGGTTCTGGCTCTGGTTCTGGCATTGTGGTCATCAGACTCTGGTGAATGCTTTTTAAAAAGGAACAGTTTCTTTCGTGACATTTAAACTGGATGAGGTCAAATTCCTGGGATGTCTAGGGTCACGATGATGATAAAGATGGCAAATGATGATTTTTGGGGGTTTTTTTGTAGTTGGATTGCGATTTTCTTTCTTGGGAAAGCTATATAATTGTAAGGTAGAAAATTATAATTAAGTTTTTCTATGGAGTGTTATGATGGGAAAATATAGGTTGTCTGGGAAGGTCACGGGGATATTTTTACCTGAAGGTGGCTTGTTGCTTGATTTTTCAGCGATTTTTAGCTGTTTACATTTATTTAACTGGAGGAATTCCTTTTTTTTCAAGGACACCGGAAGTAGATTTTTTTGAATTGAGATTTCAAGGTAGTTTTTAGTGAACAGATGATGGATTCTTGAATCCTGGTCTGGACTGGAGTCTGGACTGGATGACAAAATGACAACTAGGAAGATGACTAAACATATCATAAACTTTGACTTGTTTGTGCTCATAAATTTTAAGTCTATGACAAATGCAAAGTCTTGACTAAAAAATTAATAAATTTTCTTTTGTTAAAATGATTTAGAAATCTTAGTAGTTTTAGTTTTCTAATTTTGTGCAATGCGTTACTTACAAACAATGGTACTAGGTGGTACGGGTAGAAGTCGCAATTCTACCTGCTTGCGCCAGGTCGATCGTGGTCAAACCCAAAACAAAAATCGTGTGAAAGCTAAGTTGTAAGTTATTTTATTGCTATCCAAACGAACATCTTCACGAACTAAATGTACAAGCATTGAAAGACGCATTTTATGATTTTCAACAATGGAAATCTAGCATTGTTTTTAAAATACATACCCCTTTTTTGTTCTTGTAATTTTCTTTTTGTGAAGAAGCGTTTCGTTAGAAAATATTTTGTTATCATATCATCACTTACTCATTCTGCGCTACAGTTTAAAGATGAAGATACCGTTCTTTTGCAGTGACAGCGACAACGACAACTGAGCTTCGTCATAATCATGTAAGCTGCCTTACTTTTTATCGTTTTCAGATAATTATTTTAATGACATATTCATTTAAACGTTACATGTTTTTTGTTCCTCATTCACGCTTCAAAATTTCATGTTCTCAAATTGCTTACAATTATTTTCAATTGTTAATTCCTTTTAAAATGTGTAGCAGCAGAGGTAATTAAGTTTCTTGTCTCAAAAAAAGTAGTTCTTCTCAGCGGACATGTGAATTTATGACCGTTTTTTTATCTAATTTACTAACCAAAATCAGAAATCATTTCTTTCTTTTTTCTACAACGTACAGCCCAAAAAAGTGCTGAAAACTTTTAGATGAACAGAGTTCACCTTCATGACACAGAAAAAACCTTCGAATTTAAAATACCTGAATAATTGATTTTTTTTGAAATCACATCATCAGAAAGGGTGGGATCATTGGTTATTTTTGCGTGGGTATGAAAACCAGCTTTTAGGGCACCACCAGAGCACCATCATCAAAATGTAGTCATTCTTTTAGTATTGGTCGTGTGGCGATGAGTAACCTTGCGAAAAAATCCATGATGGTGAGGATCTCTGATCTCTGTAAAAAAGACAGAGTTGCCATTGTTGCCAATGTATTTTATTAAAAAGAAAGACAAATGGATAGGTGGTTGCCGGCAGGTGCGCAATGCAGACCAAAACTGCAATCAGAGAAAGAGAGTTGAAATTCCGTCAGATTAGTTTTCTTTATAAAAAAAAATTGCGTGTCAACCATCATAAAACATTTTTGTAAAGACGTGAAATAAAATAGGCCTTCGAGGTATTATTATTGACAGCAAAAAGGATTACTAAAGTTTACACAATGTTTAAACATGAGTACAACTTTTAAAATGATCAACTTTTTGAAAAAAATGAACATGGTTGTCGATTTGTAGGATAATTAATATTACATATATCAACTAGTGCAATGCAAAGGTACATATTTTTTTGTGGATTTTTAAAAAGCGTGTAGGAAGAATAAACAGGATTTCTATTTTTATAGGGCCTACGCGTTCCTTCAATGAAACAATTTATTAGCTGTAATTTTTTTTGGCTGAACCAGAAAATTTAATGACTTTATTTTCTCTCGTAGAACAAAACGAAGGCAATAAAAAAATAAAGTAATTAAACTATAATTTTCTAGAGTTGCGAAAGAAAATATAAGCTACATAATTATAATTGCTAGATATTTTAGTGCAATTAAAGGTATTACAGTTATTTTATCACTTTTGATGTGTAGCCAAGTTTAATATTGAATATTGTGTGTGGAGGACTTTGAAAAAAAACCGGGGTATCTTGATTTTTTTTTACTATAATTAAAATAATTTATTTTCCGTTATCAAACGAACAGAGAGAATATACATGTTTGAAAATTTTAGAAAATAAATTTCGCATTTTTTTCTTCGACTCATATTATAATCATCAGGTTATCTACTTCAAAAGGTTTGACAAATATCAAATCATGTCATAAAAATAATTCATGCAAAGAACATTAGTTATTATGCGCACCATCATATTTGCCACCCACGCAAAAAAAACTCAACTCGGTGGATCATATTCCCAAATAGTTTTCGCTATGTATCATAAAAATGCAAAAAAAAAGAAGAGTTCTATGGTTTTTCAAACAAGACTGCCAAAAGTTAAACAACGTCCTTACATTTATTTATACCTCGCATTAAAATATTTTATATGATATGCATATATACCAGCCAGCCAGGTAACATCATCATGTAAACAATTATAAAAAAGAATTGTCGTCTTCACTTGAATTCTTTTATGCGCTTTTCTTTGAGATGCATGACTAAAAATTCCATATAGCTAACGCAACATAATATAGTAAGCTTAAACATATAAATCACTGCATGTGCGTCCATCCATTTAAAATATGGACTACAGAACATGATGAGTATAAAGCTGACCAAGTCTTTATGGAGATGAAAATGAAAGAGTGAAAAAAATGAGCATCTTTCGCATACCTACCTCAGTGTGTCAGTGTGTGGATCTTCATCACTTCATCCATGAAAACTCCCATTCCCCATTTACACATATATAATTCGTAAATATAAAAATGAGCAATAAGCATTCTATGTACATAGATTGGCATTGGCATTTATATCTTTTTTACCCTAAATAAAAACGTTTATATTATTAAATTTATAGTTTTTAGGAAACAACAGGTTGTTGGTTTACATTATAAAGTATTTTTAGTGTTTCTGAATTTAGTTTGGCCATTTTGAAGAATCTTTTGGAAAAATAAAAGATTTCACTGAAGTTTGATTCCATGGGCTTAACTCGCGGTCGCGACATGCAAGTTGTTACATTTTCTTTTAAGATTTGTATACACAAGACAACCCCTTCGGTCATTACCAGGTATTCAGTCAGGGCACAAGACATAGTAATATGCAATGTGAAGAAGTTGTGTGTGTTATGTTAGTTTTTGTACCATCAGTTGTCAGTCCACTGAAAATATCCGTTTCATTTTCCGTCTCAATCCCTACATTCCCTAAAAAATCTTCCTCACACGCTCGTTCACAGGTATAATATTATGTTAATCTTATGTACCTAACAACTAACATTGCCATATACACTCTTATTTCGTCGATGATTCACAGGTTTACCTATTTTCCATTTCATACATTCGACACTTTCCATCTAAATGCATTATGCTAATAAAAAAATATGCTACGCTAGTCATTGTAAATTTACTATGCTTCCCTTTGCAAAAAAAAAGAATTACATTCATGCCGATGCCGAAGAAGCCATTCATTCCACGCGAATTAAATGCGAGTTCATTTATTACACGAGTAACGTATAGTTAGTAAATATAATCATGTGTGCAATATAAAGCAGATATGAAAATTTTCCTTTTAAAAAGATCAACAAAAACTTATACATCCCCATATATCTATAGAGCTTTAAGACTTAATGATTATGCTAGAATTTCAATAGATCTCTCAAGAAGGCAATTTAAAAAATCTTCAAAGCAGTTTGCAATTAACCTCCATCCAAAGTAATTCACACATCTCCCAAAAATTTCAAATTTTATAATTAATAGTATGCACGCTCATATGAAAAGCTACATCCAGAAATAGACTTTTAACTAAACGACTATTCCAGCAATAGACCATTATCATTTTGTTTGTATTTGATCTACTGCACTGGTTCCCTGTCATGATCATGATGATGCTTTAAACAAAATTGTCTAAAAACCTTTATACATTTTGTTATCCTTATGTACTATGTACACGTTAATATTTTTGTTTGCATAAAATACTTTTATGTATGTATGCATGTTAAAACTATGTATAAAATTTTGATACACACCTTTTGACTGCGACTTCTTCTTCAGTCACAGTCACAGTGTCAGGTTTGTTTAAATTGAAAATGCTCACTTGTTTGTCGTGCATTGTTGCTTCGCTCGCATATAAGTATTGTATATCGACAAGACAAAGACCAAGAGATATATCTTCTCTGGGCTCTCATAGAAAAGGAACGCGTATGCTTAGATATACATATGTATACTTTGTATGCAATGTTGTGCATTGTTGTATAATTGAGCAAAGCTGATAATGAGATGTAATGAAAGATAAAAAAAATAGCAGTTTCTTTTGACTTTGTAGCTTTTTTAAACATTGTTGCTGAAGGTATTATGGGAATATTGATAATCGGAAAGTGCATGCATGAAACATAAGAAGAGGATCCTCCTCCTTCTCCTCATTGTCATTATTTAGCAGCATCCATCCTACACACCAAAAAAAACAAGTAAGATAAATATACAATGTAACATTTGAAGAAAAAAATTGTGTTATGTATTGAGGAATCTATAGAGTTTTCTTACAAACCAAACTCACTCTTTTTACAATAATGTAATGTACTGAATATATATATGTACGTATTAGAGACATGCGGATTAGAAACTTGCATTTACCGTGTTTGTGGCATTGTAGCAGCCGTAGTAGCCACAGCCAGTGCTTTTAGTAAACTAGTAAGTACACATGATGCACAGGTT
The DNA here is from genome assembly GCA_034693345.1 of Entomobrya multifasciata. Lineage (NCBI taxonomy): Eukaryota > Metazoa > Arthropoda > Collembola > Entomobryomorpha > Entomobryidae > Entomobrya > Entomobrya multifasciata. The sequence goes on from JAQFXM010002297.1 coordinate 16,445, forward strand.
CTTTCAAGATTTTTAAGGAAGGTACCAGTCATCATCATGTAAAAATTTGTGGTAATGCTTTGAGCATACATTTTTTCAACATGATCTGAACTCTGAACAATGAACATGATTTTATGTAACCCATCTTACATGTACATTGTACACACACACACATGTACGTTTGGTTTAGGTTATTTTTGTGGAGTTTACATTTGGATTGGATATACGTAACACTGTAAGGATTTGAATAAGATCAAATCAAGATAATCATAGTGAATACCAAACAAGAATGAGAAGAAGAAGTGAAGTTCAGAAGTGAGGAGAATAATATCCACTTTCATAATAATAACGCATACAAGAAAGAATTCCAGTGGGTACAAGAAGAGAGGGACAGGGACACACGATCATGGTAATAATGATGATGACGATGATGATGATGAGAGAGGCAAGTTGATGATCAACAGAGAGAGAGAGAGAACATGATGCTTCTTCTTATTCTGGTTAAATGAATAATATTGGGCGTTTAAAGGACGTTATTAGAGGTATGTATTATGTATACATTTTAACTTGAACACAAAACACAACCAGCTTTTTGTATATTTTCAATCTTGTGAAGTTACAGTGAGAATGCTGCCATTCCTTCGGCAGGTTCGTCAAACATCAGTTTACGTATGATCGACAATCAGATTTAAAAAAGATATATATATTGTTGAAGATCATTTCAAAAAAAATAGTACAATATTTTAAAAATTAATATTTAAATAGGGAATTAAACATAAAGACGGGTTGAGTGTGAAATCATACAGATAAAATTGTATTGTTGAAGATAACAATGTGTACATCATCATCATCGCTCTAATAAAAATAATTGACACGACACATGCTTTTCCTTTTCTAAAAATAACTATTAAAAAACCATAGTACACTACCATCATATCACCGTTGTGACAATCAAAGGACAACAGGTTGCTGTTTTCTCTCTGAAAATTTCAATGTGAACATCATATCAACCAGCCAAACCATCACCACCACCTTCGCAAATATACTTGCATACAAGAGCACGCTTCCTCTCTCGTTCTCTCGACGATTTGTTGTTACAGTTACAGTTCGTCAAGCACAAAAGATAGTTTATTGTGAATTTTAGGAAAAACACTTTTTTTCAGTAATTGAATTTAAAAAACTACCCACTCACGAGGAGAGAAGGGAAAAGAGTTTTTTTCTATTGTTCCTTATTGTTAGTCATGTGTGCAATAAATTTGAAAAGATAAGAGAGAGAAAAAAGTGCTAAAAGCACTATAATGATAAGTACTTTGGGTATATCCTTTTGAATTGAAATTTCGCATGGATGGCAAAAAAGGCAATGGCAGCTTGCAATGCTGCGCTGCGCATTGTTTTTATTTAAGGATCTCTCATGAATTTTTTTTCTGTGTGATCTGATTCTCTTATCATATCATACAAAGTTTGTGTGAATTGTTTAAAAGTGAGGATGAACTTTATCAGCGAAGCACAACATTTTTACTTAGAAACACACTTTAAAAAATCTACTATATTAAGAATAATTCATCTTCAGCAGAATCCATCAACCGTTTTATCAATAAAAAGAGGAAGAGCGAAGAGCCACTGTTTAGAAAAACAAGTGTAATGCTTCATTGTGTATATCTGACCTGACCTCTTTAACTATTTTAGCTTGTTCACTAATTATGCCATGCCAAAGGGTGCAATATAATTTATATAAAAAATAGTTTTTTTGGTAGACAAACTATTAAACAAGAAAAAAAAGTAAACTTGATTCACTTGTTGGGATTTGGATGATGATGATGGAATGAGTTTTTAACAAATATATTATTATTAAAAGTTTAACGATATGACGATGTGATGATGATGATGATGAGAGCAAACAGTTCAAAAAGGAGAGCATCCCATCATCTTCGCACATTTTCATCTTTGGCAATAATGAAACTTTGAAAAAAAATCGTATTAGAAACAAGATTGTCAGTGTCTATATATGGCACACTCACACAAGGGAGGAATTTAGAAACGAGAATATAACATACTGTTGTGATAAATATAATTATAATGTATTTTACTAACTTCTAGTAACATCATCTCTCATCTTCTTCTTTTCTCTTTTCTTCGTGTCTTTTGCTATTTTATTAATTCATCGTTGTCCTTTTCGTCATGCTTCAACCTCACAAAAAAAACTAATTCATTCTTTTAACGACAAAAGTGTAGTGAACAAGCAAACCAACACAAAATCACAACAAGACAACGGACAGCAACGGTGGTGCGTCATGTCATGTATAATATTATGGCAGTAGTACACAAGTGACTTGTGCAGTAATAGTAAAAAAAAACGAAGCATTGCAGATTCACAGCGTACCAAAAAAAACTTCTCTCATCCCAGCAGCGCAGCGCAGCGTTGTCATCATCGTCATCTCTTTCATTATTACTCAAAATTGGATCTGACTGTCAGTCAGAGTAAAGATGAGCTATTCACATTGGAATGAATTATATGACTATGGGATGAATATATCAACAACAAAACTCATTCCTTCAAATCAGTCCTCTTGCAGCAACAGTTGTGTCGTGTCTTGAGTCGTTTGAGTGAGTAAAGTTGCAGTTTTGGAGTGCGTGATTGTTTGCTTGCCTTGCGCTTTTGCGAACTTGCAAGTCGCCTCCTGAGACATAGCGTATCATCATAGTCATCAGTGTTCGAGTACATGTGTGTGTGTGTGTGAGGGGACAAAAATCATTTGAATATGAAAAAGTTATAATCATACAACATATCATTTAATTATAATGCTATGTTGTTTGGAATGATTATGATTATAACTGAAGGAAAACCGAAAACAAAAATACCTTAAGTGTCACAGTTTTTTTTCATAACTAGCTTGCAATGAGATGTGCAAATTTTGTGTGATAGTTTTAAGCACTCCAATAATAATTCCATTTGAGACGTTATGAATATGACGTTTAGTGCTTTAACCGTCATGGTGCCAAAATAAGTAGTATGAAATATTTTTGTGGAGTGTCACTTGTAAAAAGTACAAAGCGACTACATGCTTGACAATAGGCAAAACAAAGTAGTTTTGTGATTCTGTGCGCGTTTTTTTTCTTCATGTTCATCAATTGACTTGACTTGGATTGCTTGTTGAATTAATGTGTAATCAAACCTTGGCTGAGCTGAAGAGCAATTTGGTGTTTAAAAAAAACTAGCATCTATAAAAACTACATAAAAATCTGTGCAAACTGCAACTCAAGTTATGTTACGACGATGATGGTATGGTGATATGATGAAGGCCTGAACAAATTACTTGGTTTTACATCACATCATTCACAACTCTCTGAAATAATAATTTTTGCCATGTGTGAAGTGAAGAACGAGTCAACCAAATGAATATCTCTGTAACATCAATAGGGATCATCATGATGATGCATGGTAAATTTTTACTATTTGTATACCTATAACTATATAATATTTATATAAAATATTGCGTAGTGAGGAGATGTGCAAATATCAATGTTTTTGTTTATATTAGCATTCATAATACATCCACATTCATCGTCATTCAAAAAACAATATCGTTCTTATCACATCTCTCTCACTTGGGTTATATGTACAAAGCTAATCCATCCACTCTGCATAATAAATTTAGCATTCCAAAAGCTTAAAACTACCAAAAACTTTGTGATGATCACTGCTTCTCAGCTCACGCATTTTTTAGATCTCTTCCAGTAATATTTTTTAAAGTAAAGTGTTTTAACAAACAGAAACGCTTTGTTTATCAAGTTTCATAATTCTTGTATAAGTTTGTATGTATTTTGTTTAAAAATTAAATTGACACAAAACTCTATTCTAGCATCATCATATATTTGACTGATGTCATACATTCCACTACAATTCCATTGGCTGTTGCAATATGATCTCTTGTATTTTATAATTTAAGTGCCACTCTGCATCATCATCATCACATCTATTTACATATGAACATGTTGATTCGCATTGTTGGCAATGGTTTAAGCTAAATAATTTCGCAAATTCAACATTTTAAATTAACACTGATTTGCTAGACAATTTATATATTTTTTTCAACAGTGGCTCGGCTGTGAACTTGTCTACTAACTGCCAGAGTGCCAGCATTCTATTTCAAAATTCACTACCGTGAAGAGTGAAGACTGAGAGAGCTCTTCTTTCTAAACATCATTATTTCGGTTATTGAAAATCCCATAAAAATTTTGTTCAATGAGACTTCATTAGCTAAAAAAGCATTCTTTCCTCCGATCATCATCATGATGATGAGATGACGATGCCATGTTGAAAATTACACAGAAAATTGTAGGCGTGTACAGTAATACTGTATATCTCTCTCTTTCGATGTTGTATATGTCCCATTATTTCTTCAAATCAGGCAGAGGTAGGAATGCAATAATAACTAGTTCAGATTTTTTTTGTACTTAACCTTAACTCTAAAATTGTAAAAACGCTGTTTCAAACAGAGAACGTAAAGTAATGTAGGTACAATTTATTTATATACCTAAATGACAATCATGATGATTCAGTCGGTTGAAAAAAAAAGATTTCAAGTATAGCACTAGAAAAAAAGTGCAAATGCTAAAACATTCTTTTTACGATAATATATTTTAAAATTACACCCCCTTTTCCCTTGTATGTTAAGTAAAAAAAAAGTAATTCATTTCATCTCAAACAAAAAAGTAGCTAGTTACTCTCATAATACATACATATCACCAGAGATCATCCATCCTTTTATTACATCTCCGTGTGTGGTTTGCCAAAAATGCTTTTTTACGGTTTAATACCACCCAAAATTTCCTCTTTGAACTTTTATTCTTAACCTAAAAGAGTCACAGTCACAGAGAGAGAGAGAGGCATTTTAAAAATTCATGGAAAACTGAGCTAGTAAAAAAACTATACAGTAGAATAATTTTAACTCATGCTGTCATTTCATTGAAAGAATTAATATCATTATTGTTATCCTTTTTTTATTCAAAATGCCACTTTACAAGGTAAAAAGAGTGTGACAATATATTTTTTTCTAAAGATACTTAACTTGAGCGCAGGAAGTAACCTGTTGATTCATTTGTATCTCTTCTTATTTATCTCTCTCTTGATTTTACATACTGCATACCATTCTAATTGTTATTTAAAAAAATGTATATCTGGGTATCTATGTCGTAATAATATATGGGTATGAGAAAGTGTGCTCTTAACTGTGACTCTAGTGCTGTCAGACCATTAATACCTGTGACTTGTGCCACCCTTTCAACACTAAAAGGACATTTCATTCCTCTACAACCACCCTGTCAAGTATTTTTTTAAAGAAAATTTGTATGTCGCAGTCTGAGTCTAGTCGTAGCATCATTTACAGCCGTTCTAGATTTTCCACTCTTCTAAAAAAAGTTTTTTTTTCAAATGAACCAAAGATTCCATTCCTTTCTACTGTTTTTTCCATGAATGCATTCCATTCTCCTCATTCCTTCGTTTGAGCTGAGCGAGCTCTCTGAGCTGCTGCCAACTTTTCCAGATTTTATAAAGCACTCAGTCTTCTTCAGTCAAGTTTTTTCATTACAACTCTCGTGTTCTCAAATATTATGCTCTCGTCTGTTTTTAGCTTAACAATGTTTCTGGACTGGACTCAAATCTGTTTTTCTATTCTGAATTCTGACTTGACTTGACTGAGCCTTAAATCTTAATACACCAGATCAGATCAGAGAGAGAGAGAAGATCATAGTGTGTTTTTTTTGGACGTAGGTAGGTACGTAAAGACGTATTAGCTGAATTGCTTTGGGGTGTTTTGTGACTATCTTCATCTTTTAACCAACTTTTTTCTTATACCACAACCAATTCGACAATGGAATATATACATACTAGTTGAACCGGCCCGTCACAGAATGCCGGGCAGCTAGAAGAATCTTAATTATACATAGATGAACCTTCTACAACACCCAGTTTGAAATTTGCTTTTTTACCCGTTGATTCCCTTCTATTTCCGTCGATTCTCTACTTTTCCTGTCGATTCCCCACTTTTCCTGTCGAATCCCTACTTTTCCTATCGTTTACCTACTGTTCCTATCGTTTCCCTACTTTTCCTATCGTTTCCCTACTTTTCCCATCGATTCCCTACGTTTCCCGTCGATTCCCCACTTTTCCCGTCGATTCCCCACTTTTCCTGTCGATTCCCCTCTTTTTCTGTCGATTCCCTACGTTTCCCGTCGATTCCCCACTTTTCCTATCGTTTCCCTACTTTCCCCGTCGATTCCCTACGTTTTCCGTCGATTCCCTCTTTCCCCTTACAAATCCCTGCTTTTAGGATGAGTTCCAGCCTTTCGCGTCACATTCCTGCATGTTCCGATATTATTTTACTGCCAATTGGTACTTTCAAACTTCTGATTTTGATTCTACATGTCAAATTGCCCGGACGGATCAGGTTGAAGGCCTAAACTCTTTAATTTGAAAGAATTATAGCGACAACGCCTGTTACCTTGATCTTAAGGGGTCATTCCTTGTACACTTTCTTTGTGTCAAGTACCATACAACCTCGTTGCAGAAACAGAATTCCAAAATTCCTTACCCTCTGAAAGTTATGGTGAAATGCCCTTTGACCTTGCCCTTAAAAGGTCATCCCTTATACCCTTTTTTGATTCAAGTACTATAGAACCTCACTGTAAAAAACAGAATGTCAAAATTCCTCACCATTCGGCAGCTATAATGAAAGAGCATCGTACAAATTACGTAACCAATCGTAATAGAATCCCTTGCATAAGCTACGCTACTATGCCAAACGGACGGACGGACGGACACACATACGCACACACACACATACATTCTGCTTTATTAAAGGAGTTTGATGAGAAATGGAATGATCCACTACCAAGAATTATTGTAAGCGTTACACTTTTGCCAGAGACGATGGAGCTGCTGCTCAATATTCCTGAAATGGATATCAGCATGAATGATAGGTGGAAGTGGAAAGCATGTTTGCTATTTAATGCAGTCAAATCAGACGATTTGAACGAATTGCGGCAACTGGTGGAACGTGGATTTGACTGCAATGCAAAGGAAAGGTGGGATAATAGAAGTTTGCTGCATGTGGCTGCAGAGAAACGAGGAGTGGAGATGGTGCGTTACTTGTTGTCATTGAAATTGGATCCTAACTCTCGTGATCAAAAAGAACGGACTCCCCTACACAATGCAGCAAGAAATGGAAGGTTATCTGTAGTGGAGGTTTTAGTGGAAAATGGAGCCAATGTACAAGCTAAAGATAATTATTATTTGACTTTATTGCAATCTCAAAAATATTCACATGATAAATATAGTGACATAGTGAGTTCATAGTTAAAAAATAGTGAAGAAGGATAATATGTAGAAAAATTGCCTGTAGCCCAACCCACACCCCTCGTCAGTAGAGGGGCCAGATTCCGGGCTATTCCTTTCAGACAAAAATCTTAAAATAAACAAATCATTTGTACAAGTCAGGTCTTACAATGCATCATTAAATGTCAAGAAGAAAACATCTGTATTCACATCATTACACAATAAAAATTTACACCAGGTTCTGTAAATAGACGATTGTGTAAAAAATAAAGAATTATAAACAGTTGAGACCAGTAAATTATCACATGTGGCAATTCTACATAGCAGAGAGTACGCAGATCTCCGATATGTTGCGTTGAAATCGTTGATGCCATGATCGGCGAACAGCTTGCTAATACTTTCTCTCCTTGAAAAGTTGAATAGAGTACGAAACGTATCATTGTACGCAACTTTCACCTTGTCAAATAATTTATTGTTAAGCGGAACCCACAAACTCATACAGTATATTCCTCCGAAGTATGTGTTAAAAAGATATTTTTTCACTTTAACACTGCACCGGTGAAAGCGACTGGTTAGAAGACTTGCACGAACATACAAGTCTCTTCGTCTTCTCATCATCTCATCAATGTCTCTTTCCCAGCAGCTCATATCATATCCCAAATACCGGACACAATCAGACCATTTTAACTTTTTATCACAAAGAGAAACGGTTGGAAAATTCTGATCAAAATTTCTAGGAATAAACGCCCGGCAAACAGTTTTCTTCGGATTAAAAATAATTGTGTGTTCCTGAGCATAGTCCTCACATATTTTTAATAGCTTTCTTAGGCCATAAATCGATGTGCAAAGCAGCGCAATGTCGTCTGCAAAATTGATGTTATTAATAACACTTTCTCCCACATGACAACCAAGATTAGTGACGGCCAAACTGCTCTCCGTCTTGCTGCTGAATCCTGCTTTGGTGAATGTATTGAAGTAATAAAGTACCTAATTGGAAAGGGAGCTGAACTATCGTGACAAGATTGGAAACACTCCACTGATATTCATGCTGGAGGACAAAGGAAGTGGAAGAATTGTTGATTAAAATGGGTGCTGAATGAAATGAAATATTGACTACCCTGATTAAAAATAAAAGCTCTTATCCATAGTATTGCTGTCGTCAAACTTTAAACAGTTGCCTATTTTACAAAGAAATTCTATCCTTTATAAAAAAAGTAAAATGATAGAGCATCGAATACAAAAAAAAGTTAAATATAAATACTTTAGCCTGAATTAAAATTAATAAAAGAACTTAAAACCATTTTTGTGTTTTTACTTTAATGTTCAACTTTATTCTAAAACGTTTCCTTCGTGCAGCACCTTGAAAAATAAACAATACTAAATTATATGCCAATCCATTTTTCGATACGTTTCACTAACATTTATGACAACAAAACCAGTGAAAGGTCAATTCAGCTGATCATTTTAGCACACCAAATGTCGCAAATCATCTTCACAAACCACATCTTCAGCAGGAATTTCAATCTACGTAATAATTAGGTAAATATTTACTCATGTGTTTGCGACCGTAAAATAATTTAATTAATTTGTGAATTAACAATTATTTTATTGTGTACTGCAATTTCCAGGTGAAAACGTGGGGAACTTCAAAAGCCCCGCTTTCCATCAATCCGTCCCATTCATCCACGAGTCAACTCAAAAAAGGTCGGTTGTTAACTCTGACCCGTTGACCCGTTCGAGGTCAAAAACTAAATTGACCTGAAACATGGTTTTCTGGACCGATCTCAACAAGTAGATCATTTTTGGTTTTTGGG